>MU118231.1:4709-27521 GCA_014904855.1 Thelephora ganbajun | reverse complement strand
GTGCGCAGAAAGCCTGCCCTAAAATTTGGATAGTATATATTGGCGGCCTCTCTAGCCCTTGTAGCTCCCCAGTCTTATTATTGTTAGATATCCTCTCCCCTCTCGCTACACAGTGAGCAGTATTTAGGCTGAGGGTGCTAGTGATACCAATCGACATGATCCCTTCCTCTCCCACTCTCATAAACCTTTCTAAGTCAACCCTTTCAGGGAGACTTCTTTTGCATCAGTAGCCAGGGCACCCATCAGAAACCTTTGGTCAAATCCCAAGTCGTTTAGGACACCTCCGAAGAAACTGTTCACTGCCAGTCTGAAGTGGTTGTTTGTCTTGGAGGCCAACCCACTGGAGTACTGTGAACTCAGGCACCTTAAAGACAAGTATCCTTTTTGTCAGGGAGTAGCTATCCTCATTTGTGCCAGTGAGCATTTGGGCTAGAGTGGCCTGACAGCCACTCCATTACAGCTTCATGAGTGCATCCCTATTGGTCAGCAGTCTTCTGAAGGTTGATAGCATTTTGATAGTGGTGTACACTATGCCAGGACCAGAACACAGCAATTCTCCTGTGTACAGGGTGTCATGTTGGTCTTTGTGTCCAGAATGAGGATAACCTGCATACAGGATGCCTGAAGGCATTGCCAGAGTTCAGGAAGGTTGACCTCGTATTCTATTGCCCCTTCTGCTACAAGAGACTGAGGACTACATTCAAGGTGTGCATGCAGGTTATTCAATTCAGGATACTTTGCTAAGTGTCCTGATGCAGTTTATGATCACAAGGCCTTTGCCTCCAAAGAGAGATTTATTCTTCTGATATGATCCACCAATGTTTTTCATTGACCTATACCTCCCAGGGCACTGCTTGCAGTTTGGCAATATAATGAAGTCTAACCTTGAAATGCTGTACAAGGGTAACCTGGAAGCAGTATGTTTCATAGGCCTGTGTTCTTGACCAAACCAACCCTCACATTCCAGCTCCACTGCTTGAAGATCAAATTGGGCCAGACCAGGAAGATGGACACATCCAAGCAGAGCAAGGTACAGAAGTTTCTGGCCAAGAATCCTCTTGCAAAGATTGTCATCATCCTGGATACCCACTCAACTCAGGACGGCGAGATAGTGAGCAATGTTGATGACAACCTCTTGACAGATCATTTGGGCCTGGTACTTCCTTGCAGATTTGGGTTTGCCACCAACTGACCACGTCAATAGATTCTTATGATGTACCTCCCAGATGAGGTGAAGAAGTTCATTGAGAGCCCCTCAACTATAGGCCACAGCCACTGGACATTCATTCTTGCTCTAACGTGTGGTTCCCACATCATGATTGAGAAAGCCAGGGATAGTCTCACTGCCCAGTAAGTTTGTTGTTGCTTCATACTTTGCCATAAAACGGAAGGTCTGTTCAACAGGCATTGTGCAGAGGTTGTGCTATCCTTTGGTGTTGGTGCCATTGTCCCAGCCATAGTCTCTAGGCTACTCCCAGAGTTCATCATAAAGTGGGTGGCAATACCATTGCCACTCATGGATATCATCACCCACACCATGATCCCCAAGTATGTTGAGAGGTGTGTTGAAAACTGACAATTGCATCAGACATTTCAGAACATATTTGTGTTTGTTATTATTACATACAGACCACTTTTCAAAAGTGCATTTCATTTGCTGGCACTCCTCAGTCTTTTACCTTATACTGAGGAGTGAGTTGCCTTCTTACTTCCCTTTATATTATACTAATATCTCTCATAGTATAGCTTACTGAGACATTGCTCAGTTTTCATCAAGGTGTGCACCAGTCTTCTCTGGAAAGGACTTTGGACACTTCACACTCATGAAGGATTTGATTTTCATGCTTGGCAGATGTCAGATTAGGTGCAAAAGATGCATCAAGCAGAACCTTAACTCTCAGCCAAGCAGGATGAATGGGTCCCAATACCAACACCAATGGGAGATATCCTGCAGGTCGTGTGGATTTATCACGAAGTACAAGCATCCTGATGACAACAAGATCTCCAAGGACAACTGGGATAGGATTTAGAAGGTACCTGACATGAACCTGAGGATATCTAACAATAATAAGACTGGGGAGCTACAAGGGCTAGAGAGGCCGCCAATATATACTATCCAAATTTTAGGGCAGGCTTTCTGCGCACGGACCCTCCAAATCTCTCCATGTGATAATGCACAGACCATTGGAGCTCCATTTGATCCTAAGGAGTTCCATCGGTCTGTGAAGGAGTTCCGTCTTCGTCATCCGTCATTTTCTGAATAATAAGAAAGTGAGAGAAGGAAATGATAAACCAATGATAACGAGTGGAAGGTTTATTTATAGAAACATGCTTGCTCAGCACAATAGATCAAAGTTCTATCCCTAATCGGTGTGGCAGTGGGTTTTCTGACTCAGGCCTTCCCATGACGGGCCGATGACTAAGTGTGGCGGGGTAAGAGGAGGTTGTTTGCAGGGAGGAAAGGACTTAGCATGGAGGGTATTTAACAACAAGCGATCCTCTGTCATTTCTTCAGCAGTCCGCTCCTTTTCTCTACCATGACTCTCAAGAACAACCGCACTTTTATCTCTCCTCGCAACCAGAAGATCACTCGCCTGGACAGTCGTCCTCACTCCAAGTATGGCAAGCCCACCAACGATAGTTACAGGTTCGAGTACCCGACCATGTCATTGGTAGGCGAGCTGACCGAGTTTCAATTTGTGAAACTCATCTCAGTTTGCCTTTAGCTCATCAACACCGTTATCTCACAAGTAGATAACGAGTTTCCCCGTTGACAGTTCACTAGTGGGTGCTTGTTTGACAACATAGTCTGGCAACAGGCTATCGGGGCCCTAATGAACCAGGACCACTCTTGCCGCGGCCGCAATATGGCGGACGACAAGAAGGTCTTGTTTGACTTGGTGTCGGCCAGCCTAGTGGATCCTCAAGAATTTGATGAGCCGCACAAGTGGTCATCATGCAGTATTCGGTATTCTGCTGTTGTGGCGGATCGTCTATGGATGCTTTATGAGGCCAAGCGTCTTAGGGTATGTCTGATATACTGTATTAACTGATTAAGGCTAACACGTATATCGCATAGAATGATTGTGTGGAGGCGGAGCTGAATAGCTTGAAGGGGCAGGTGACCCTGTTGAACAATCGTCTCCTGACGGTTGACCGCTTCTCCTTCGATGCCAACAAGAAGGTCAACACCGAGTTGGAAAAGGATGGAGTTTGACTGAACCATCATTGTTCCTGCCTGAACACTCTTCAGGACAAACACAACTCCCTCATCCAGTATGTTGCTGGCCATTCCTCCCAATTAGACCTCCATCATCATGGTCTCTTGTCTTTGCGCGATCAAATGTGCACGTGCAACAATCGTTCGGACATGCCAATGGATGGGTCTGGGGAGGCACCATCCTTTACCACGTCTCTGCCTACTTCTTGTCATGAGCCTAGTCCCTCTCCACCAGCGGTAGAGGCCGAGTCTGGCGAAACCCCTGTGGTTGCGCTGGTAGAGAATGCAGTACCGATCCCGGTCCCTCCACCTTCGTCTGGTCCTCACCGTACCGTGGTAGAGTCATCTACTACGTTGAGGGTTATCTCGGCTGAAGAAGAACAGGAGATAGAAGACTGCCTTGTTGGGGCTTGGCAACATCAAGGAGCTGTAGGTTCCACTAGATCTCAATGTGACTATCACCCTTATCACAAGGCCCTAGGACAACGTCACCCCAATTACTCTTGCTGGCTCAGAGTCAAACATGACCTCCAATCCAAGTTGCACTGTGCCTGCCGTGACATTGACTTGGGAGCAGCTGTGGACTCAGAGTCTGGGAGCGAGGGGTTATCAGATGTTGAGTGTGATGCGGGCGGTGACAATGATGCCCAATGCAACTGTGTCCACTCATCTCCTGTCCTCTGACCATGTAGGTGGTGAGCTTCAGCTCGTGTTTCTGATCTCTCAGGAGGATTTTGACTCCCTGTTGTCTGGAGAGTTGGAAGCTGAAGTTCACCCAGTCGAGGTCCAAGAAGTGGTTCAGAGTGGGGCTCAAGACGATGAGTTGGAGTACAGCAATGGGTGGGTTACAGATCATAGCATAGTGGGACTCGAGTAGTTTGCCAAGTTGACACTGGTATCAGTGTCAAGAATAAAACTTCTTTTATATCTCTGCTGTTGGTGTGAGCAAGTCAAAATGGGTAAAAGAGTGTCTATGAAAGTGTCTGTTTGGTAAAAAGGGGAGAACTGATAGGGTATCAGGAGAAATGGTTAGGGTAACGAACGTGAAATCGTAAGGATTAAAAAGTTTTGAAAAATTACCCACCTCAAACCCTATAATCCTGACACTTAGAGTCGAGCGAGATCTCTGGTCCAAGATGCGACGTGCCCATCGTAATGTTGAATCAGGAGCAGATGGAGACTCTGAGTCTGGGAGCAAGGGGTTATTGGATGCTCAGCATGATGCGAGTGGTGATGCTGATGCCCAACGCAACAGTGCTCACTTGTCTCCACTCCTCTGATAATGTCAGGGGAGAACTTCAGCTGGTGTTTCCTATCTCTCAAGAAGAGTTTGACTCTTTGTTGGCAGGAGAGATAGAGGCTGAGGTTCGCCAAGTCCAGTCGTCCAAGGTGGTTTGAAGTAGGGCACAGGATGCTGATGAAGAGCTGGAGTATAGCAACGGGTGGATCACTGATCATAGCGTAGCGGGTCTCATGTAGTTTGCCAAGGTAGTGCCAGTATCAGCACTACAAATATAACTCTTTCCTCATCTTGTCATCTGAAGTGTGAGCAAGTCGAAATGGGTGAAAGAGTGTTTATGAAAGTGTCCATTTTAAGAGGGAAAATGATAGGGTATATGGAGAAATGGTAGGTAACGAACATGAAATCGTAAGGATTAAAAAGTTTTAAAAATTTACTCACCCAAAAACTGTACAATCCTGACACATATTTCTGGGTAATTTGTGAAAGAACTCTCAACAAGTGGCTTAGGCATATTGTGGGCAAATTAAAAACAAGATTGTGAAAGAACCCCCTGGGTTTTTTCAAAAGAAGTCTGATGGGCAAATTGATGGGTTCTTTTTGATCAATTTCTCAATTTGCCTGCTGGGTTTTTTGAGATCAAAGTGGTGAGTTTGTTTTAAAAAAACTCAGACTTTGCCCAGTGGGTAAAGTCTGAGTATATTGTTTAAAAACTCTCAAAAAACTCTCAATTTGCCTGCAGGGTAAGGGGGGGTCTGCCCCCAGTGTCTACCAGGGGTGGGTATGCCAAACCATATGAATCATCAGTATGGGTCCTTCTGTTGATGTGGGAAATCCTTTGGTTGTGAGGGGATATGAACACTTTGTTATCTTCCAAAGACATGGTGGTGGAGAAGAGGGGTTGATTAGAGGAAACAGACAGAGGAGTCTTGGTCTTTATATAGACTTTCCCAGCTAAGTCCCTTCCCTCCTATCAATGAGCATCTGTCAGATGCTTACCTTGCCACACTTAGTCACCAGCCTGTTTGTGGGAATGATTGGTCACAATGACCCACTCAATCAGTCAGACAATCCACTGCCATTTGTCAGGGCCACCGGCCCTGGGTGTCATCGCACTCCATCCTTTTTTCCATTTATACCCCTTGTCACTGGTGTCACTCCTAATATACCCATTTTCCGATCACAACAAAGCCATTGAGATGAGGAAAATTGAACTTGTATTGGTATCACAGGCCATCGACATCAGAAGGAATGAGGGAATAGAGGAGCGGTGGTATCGACGGGATCTAGTCTATCTACTAGATCCTGGAAGTCAGGACGAAGTCCCAACCCGGCTGCCTCATCCGAGTCCATTGCCACCACCTCCCCTTCGCCGCCCATCCTCAAAAGATCCTCCACTGAGAGGTACTCTAGCCACTGTCTGCATCAATGTCTCCACCTCCTCCATACCTTCCTCCACCAGCGCTGACCCCTCCCCCATCTCCTTCCACCAACACAACCATTCACCTCTCTCAAGCTGCCCTACTTGGGAGGGCAATCATCTCCTGAAGGTAGTTGTCAAAACCCTCAGCGGTCCAAAATGGCAGGACGACAATAGGATGTTCCAGGAGGCGATGGGTGAGAAGGAGGTGAGAATATCCCAATCTCACCTTCCTGGAAGCCACTTTGAGGAAACGACGCTTATGGAAGGGTGAGGCGAGGAGGACAACAAGAACACGATGATGAGAAGTGAGGACCCATTCGGTCTCAGGGGAAAAACAGAATTCAAGCATGCAGGGACCAAGAATGGACATTGGATGGTTGGATGGAGGATGATGACTTTGTGGACAGTGAGATGGGTAGATGAGACAATGACCACTTTCTTTTAATTTCCCTCCTATTCTATTTGTCATCGCGCCTTCCTGTATATCTTGCTGCCTTGAGAATATACCTGTTTTCCTCATCACACAAAACCACCAAGAGCAAGAGAAGTGAGATAATATTGGTAATCAACCCCGCCAACGTCAGAACGAATGAGGGAAGAGAGGATCCGAAACGTCTACACTATCGGGAAGGCCCACCATGGGACTCAAGTCGGGTCGGAGACCCAAGGAGGAAGCTACACCTTCATCGATTTCCTCAATTCCCCCTGCAGCCCCCGTCCGCAGCAAATCCTCCACTGAAAGGTATTCCGAGGGAGTGACCCACTCCAACGCCTCCACCCGAGCTAAAAGAACGCCGAACTCCCCGTCCATCCGCCTCACCATCTGTGTCAATTCCTCAACCTCTCGCTCCAATTTGGCATTCTGACCCAACAAGAAACGGCAATCCTCGGACCTCTGGTTCAATAAGGAGTCCAACCCCGAGACCTGGAGTTGTAAACTGTTGGCATGGGTAGCAACCTGAAGAACGTCAGCAAGGGGGGACAACTAGAGACAAGATCACTAAAAATGTACCTGGCCCTCCATAACCTCAAGACGGGACAACAGTCGCTCCGCGACTATTGTGGCAAAGCGCAGACTATCCTTGGGATGATCTTCGGCAAAGTTCGCCCCCTCCCAATCAACTAAACCGATTGTCAAAAGATCCGTGAGGGTCAGATCCGTCCCCATAGGACTAGCCACTCCCCTCATCACGTTGCTCTTAAACGAGGACATGGCAGTGACCCAAATGGAATCGGTGTAGAGAGCGGAGGGAAAACGGGGGTAATACCACTGGGAACGAGTCCCAGACATGACGTAATGGGTAAGGTCGATACCCAAGGGGGACCGAATAGGACGAGGCCAATCTACGTCTCGACGCGAGACGCAGAAACCGTTCAAGATGAAGAAGTGGGATTGAGACATAGGCGATTGGACTCAGTGGAGGAATGATTAGAGGGGAAGATGAGTAGACAAGGCGATGAGCACTTTTCTTTTATTTTCTTCCCATTCAATTAACGACGCCTTCACGACATCATTCTGACATTCACATCACGCCTTTAGTTTATGTTTGATTATGTTTGCCCCATTATTTACTAGTATTTACTTACGATCATGATCACCTGTATATTAGCACGACTGGTGGAAGTTAGTTCCCCAGTCTTGAAATCTCAGGAAATCCCGACCTTTGGGACGTTCTTGTAGATTGCCTGCGTCCACTGTTGGCTCTCTCCCTCACTTTCCTTTTCTCCCTCTGCCCTCTTTTATATCTCATCATCGCAAACTTTTGGGGACCCCCCCCTCTTGCATACCCGCGCTCGGTGTGATCCCCCTCGTTCGGACCACTCATCGCCCTAGCGTGCTCAACTCGTGTCAGCTAGTGACCCGTCCAGGCCCGCGTGCACCTCGTCGTAGATTAGTTAGTCCCAGGGCCGGTGGCCCTGACACTATTCATGACGCCTTAACGACATCATTCTGACGCTTGTATCACGCCTTCGATTTATGTTTAGTGATGTTTGTTCTCTTATTTACAACTATTTACTTACGATCATAACGATTTGTATATTAGCATGACTGGTGGAAGTTAGTTCCCCAGTCTTGAAATCTCAGGATATCCCGGCCTTTGGGACGTTCTTGTAGATTGCCTGCATCCATTGTTGGCTCTCTCCCTCTTTTTCCCTTTCTCCCCCTGTCCCCTCTTTATCTCACCATCGCAAACTTTTGGGGACTACCCCCTCTTGCATACTCGCACTCGGTGTGACCCCCTCGTTCAGACCACTCATCGCCCTAGCACACTCGACCTGTGTCAGCTAGCGACCCGTCCAGGCCCTCGTGCACCTCATCGTAGTTTAGTTAGTCCCAGGGCCAGTGGCCCTGACACTGGGCACTCAACTAACACATGACAATGTGCACATGGGCCTGGCTGGGTCACTAGGTACAACCAGTTGAGCTTACAAAGGAGATGATGGCACAGACAGGAGGGGATCTCAGTGAGCATAGGTATGCAAGAGGGGGTGGTCCCCAAAAGTCAACAATGATGAGAGAAAGAGGGGAAAAATGGAGAAGGTGAAGAAGAGAATCAACAATAGACATTGAGGATCTCAAGGGGCCCCAAAGCTGGGATATCCTGAGATTTCAAAACTGGGGAACTAACTTCCCCAGCTTGTCAGGCCACTCTAGCCCAATCACTCACCAGCACAAATGAGGTTTGCAAGGCCCCATCAAAGGATACTCGTCTTTGGTGCCTGCTTGTCCACAATACTCCAGTGGCAGAGGTGTATCTGCTCTTCAGACTGGCAGGGTATGAGGTTTCTTCAGAAGTGCCCTAAATGATGCGGGATTTGACCCAAGATTTCTGATGGGTGCCCTGGCAACTTGGTGTAGAACAGGACTCAGTAATAGTTGTCCTTATAGTAGTTTATGAGAGTGGGAGAGGAAGGGATTGTGTCAAAGGCTCTCAAAGGCACCCTCAGCCTAAATACTGCTCACACTTCTTGGTGAGAGGGGAGAGGATATCCAATGATAATAAGACTGGGGAGCTACAGGGATAGAGGGGACTACTTTTATACTACCCAATGCTACCTCCCCATGTGTTTGTGCATGGACCAGTGGAGTCCCATTGGTCTGTATGGAACTCTGTTGGAGTTCCATCAGTCCATGTGGAGCTCTGTCTTTGTCATCCACTTATTTTTAGCTAACCAATCAAAAGAAATGGAAGGATGAAAGAACCAATAGAAACAAGTGGAAGGATTAAATTTAGCAACATGCTTGCTCAGCACAATAGAATCATCTATGACTCAGCATCGGAGAGGTGGTGGGTTGCTGATCAATCTTTTCCCAGGACAGGCCAATGACTAAGTGTGGCAGGGTAAGAGTGCACTAATTTGTGAGGCAGAGATGACTTAGCATGAAGGCTATTTAACTGTGGTGTCCTTTCAGCCATCTCCTCACCAATCTGCTCTTCTCCTCAGCATGACTTTGGAAAACAACTGTACCTTCATCTCTCCTTGCAACCAGAGAGTGTCTCATATCAATTTGAGGCCTCATCACAAGAATGGGAAACCAACTCCCAATAGCTATGGCTTTGAGTATCCTACCATAGCTTCAGTAAGCAAGCTGAGTGAGTGTTGATTTGTGAGACTCATTTCAGCTTGCTTTTAGCTTGTCAATGCCATTATTTCCCAAGAGGATAATGAGTTCCCTCATCATCAATATGCCAGCGGTTGCTTGTTCAATGACATCATTTGGCAACAGGCCATTGGGACTGTGAAGAACCTTGACCATTCTCGTTGAGGAAGGGATATGAACGATGATGAAAAGGTCTTGTTCAACTTGGTCTTGGCGGGGGTAGTAGATCATCAAGAGTTCAATGAACCACACAAATGGTCATTGAGGAGTATTCAATATGTGGCTGTGGTGGCTGACCATCTATGGGCTTTGTATGAAGCAGAACATACCAGGGTATGTCTGATATACCATATTAGCTAATTGGCGGCTAACACATATATTGCATAGAACGATCATCTCAAGGCAGAGTTGAACTCATTGAAGGGGCAGATGCAACTCCTGAACACTAGGCTGTTGGCTGTCAATTGCTTCTCATTTGAAGCCAACATGAAGGTGAATGCAGAGTTGTGTCAGGATTATATGGTTTATGGGCACATATATTTTTCAAAACTTTTTAATCCTTACGATATAACAGCTCATTACCCCACATTTCTCTCCAAGATACCCTATCAGTTTCAAATCATTTAACAAACGGACACTTTCGTAGACACTCTTTTACCATTTTGCCTTGCTCACTCCAACAGTCAAGATGATGAAGAAGATTTTATTGTAACACTGATACCGGTGCTACCTCGGCGTATACTGGGACTCGATGCTACTCGTCTGCATAATCCAACTCGTCATCTACTACTCCACTGCGAACCACCTCGGAGACTACCACAGGACGAACTTCGGCTTCCATCTCTCCCGATGTGAGCGAGTCAAACTCCTCTTGGGAAATAGGGAACACTAACTGTAGTTCCCCTCCCACGAAATCAGAGGACAGGAGATGAGCGGACACTGTGGAGTTGGGCATCATCGTGACTGCCCTCATCACGCTCAGCATCTGATAACCCCTCGCTTCCGGACTTGGAATCCCCATCTGCTCCTGAGTCAACTCCACGGTGTGCCCGTTGCAACTTGGACCGGATCTCTCGTTCAACTCCAAGCCATCTAGAGTAATTGGGATGGCGTTGCCCTAATGCCTTTTGGTAAGGATGGTAATCGCGTTGAACACGATTTGAACCTACAGCTCCTTGACGTTGCCAAGCCCCCACGAGACGATCTTCTATTGCTCTGGCTTCATCTTCAGAGATTGGACGAAGCGTGGTGGTTGACTCGACCACTGTCCTACGAGGAGCAGGACCAGGAGGAAGAACTGGAGGAAGGACCGGAACTGGAACCTCATTCTCTGGAGGAACCACAGTGACTTCTTCAGGCTCTGCCTCAAGAAGAGGAGATGTCGGACGACGAGGAGTGGAGGGGGACGAGAATGACAGCGCTTCCCCGGAGCCATCAATCGGCGATTCTGGAGCAGCACACATACACATCCTGTCGCGAAGAGACAAGAGCCCACGACGATGAAGCTCCAGCTGTGATGTATGGCTCCCGATGAAGTTAACAAGCGCGTTGTGCTTGTCCTGCAGAGTGTTCAGGCAACTCCTATGGTGATCCAATTGAACACCGTCCTTCTCTAACTCAGCGTTGACCTTCTTGTTAGCATCAAAGGAGAAACGATCCACCGTCAAGAGACGATTGTTCAGCAGAGTCACCTGCCCCTTTAACACTTGGAGATCAGCTTCCACACGATCGTTCTATGCGGTATACGTGTCAGTCTTAATCGACTAATATGGTATACCAGACATACCCTTCGACATTCTGCTTCATACAGGGACCATAGACAATCGGCGACTACGGCTGAGTACCTGATACTCTGCGACGACCACTTGTGCAGTTTGTCAAACTCTTGATGATCCACTAGACCGGACGGTACCAAGTCAAAGAGGACCTTCTCGTCGTCAACCATATCACACCCCCGACGCGTATGGTCCTGGTTCATAAGTGCTCCAATAGCCTGTTGCCAGACTATATTGTCGAAAGAACACCCACTGGTGAACTGATGACGAGGGAACTCGTTATCGACCTGAGAAATCACTGCGTTCACGAGCTAAAGACAAACTGAATTGAGTTTCACAAATCGAAACTCGATCAGTTCGCCTACCGATGACATGGTTGGGTATTCAAACCCATAACTATCCTTGGTGGGCAGTCCATACTTGCAGTGAGGACGAGAGTCGAGACGAGTAATCTTTTGATTATGAGGAGAGATAAAGGTTCAGTTGTTCTCAAGAGTCATGGTGGGAAGGGAAGAGCGAATTGCTGAGGAAATAGTGAAGGAAACAGTCGAGTTAAATACTCTTTCGCTAAGTCCCCTCTCCTCTGCCAAAGACAATCTTGTCTTACCCCGCCACACTTAGTCATCGGCCCATCACGAGAAGGCACAGTCAGCAAAACCCACCACCACCCGAACAGGGAAGAATCTTCGATCTATGGTGCTGAGCAAGCACTTTCTATTAATAAACCTTCCACTCATTCTTATTGGTTTATCATTTCCTTCTTTCACCTTCTTATTCTTTAGAAAATTGATGGATGACGAAGATGGAACTCCTTGCGGACCGACGGGACTCCTTTAGGATCAACGGAGCTCCAATGGTCTGTGTGCAATCACATGGAGGAGGCAATGGCCTGTGCGCAATCACATGGAAAGATTATGGTCCGTACATGAAAAGCCTACCCTATAGTGTTTGGATTAGTATATAGGCGGCCTCCCTAGCCCTTGTAGCTCCCCAGTCTTATTATCTTTAGATATCCTCTCCCCTCTCGCTATACAGTGAGCGGTATTTAGGCTGAGGGTGCTATTGAGAGCCTTCGACACGATCCCTTCCTCTCCCACTCTCACAAACATCTAGTGGTCGACTCTTACCAAGAGACCCCTCTATCATCTGTCACCAGGGCACCCATCGGAAACCTTGGGTCAAATCCCGCGTCGTTTAGGACACATCCGAAGAAACCATTCACTGCCAGTCTGAAGTGGTTGTTTGTCTTGGAGGCCAACCCGCTGGAATATTGTGAGCGCAGGCACCTTAAAGACAAGTATCCTTTTTGTCGGGGAGTAGCTATCCTTGTTTGTGCCAGTGAGCATTTGGGCTAGAGTGGCCTAACAAGTTGAAGAAGGACAGGGATAGATTGAACTGCCATTGAGGATGTGTCAACCTACTCCAGGACAAGCACAACAACCTCATCCACTTCATCACCAACATGTTAGATCAAATGTGTCAGGGCCTCCTGCCAGTGGACTCATGATAACACATGATGGTGTGCCAGGGCCAGTGCAGGTTGCAAAAAGTAGTGTGTCAATAGCACAAGGGCTATGACTGAACTGAATGAAAGAGGGGATCAACAATTCATGGATATTCTAGAGAGGGTGGTCCCCAATAGTTTGTGATGAAGATATAGAGGAGGAAAGGTAAGAAGGTAGAAAAAGGGATCCAACCAGATAACAGCTGGATATCTCAGGGTGTCCAAAGACAGGGATTTCCTAAGATTTCAAGACTGGGGAACTAACTTTCTCTAGTCTGACTAATATACATGTGATTGTGAGCATAAACAAATAGTTGTAAATAATGAAACAAACATAACTAAACATAAACAGAAGGCGTAATCAAGTCATTAGAATGATGTCCTTAAGGCGTCATCAATAGAATGAAAAGAAATAAAAAGAATGTTTTCATCTTGTCTTATTCTCATCTGTCCATCCACTCATCTACTATGTCTTTCTTCTTCGTTCTTAACTCTCTGGTCATCAGTCATCACAATGGTGCTGGTGCTCATCCCCCTCATGCTCCATCTCCCTCTTCCCTTCTTCTTCAGATTCACCATGGAGACCACTTTGAATGGTACTCCTGATTACCTGCCCCACTTCTCAATTCTGATATCATATGGTTCACCACAATGTCTTCTCTCTGCTCTCATGTGGCTCATCATGCTGCCTTTGGGTTCACTTGCAACCCATTGATGTCCCTCATCTCCCTGGGGCTCACTGATTGGGACAGGAGGAACCTCCTTCCTGAAGCCTCGATCAATGGTGTTTGTTTGGCAGTGGCCCTGGCCAAACGTTTGCTTACACTCCATGAGGGAGTGGTCCTTGAGGTAAGCATTTGTTTTGAGTGAAAGTGATGTTACTCAAGTTATATCACCTTAGGTTTCCACCCTTGCTCATCAGGCACAGCAACTTGCATCCTCTCTTGACCTCCTCACCACCTTCCATTCTGAGAGGTTGGGACGTCTTGAAGGTTGGTGTTTTGAGTTAGATCAGGAGTTGGGGGAGCTGCAGGTCCACATGATGGGGTTGGAGTTGGCCTGGGAGTGGCAGGATGCTCAGGTCTCCTTGGGGTATGTATCTGTTGAGGATGTAGCAGGGGAAGGTGAGGCAATTATTGAGGAGGGAAACACTGGGGAGGAGAGTTTTGGAATGGATGAGGAACAGTTGTGGTCCCCTAGTTCCTCTGATCACACTGTCCTCACCCTAGTTCCTGAGACTTCTGCCTTCCCTACTCAGTAGTAGGGATTCTCAATTGTATTTTCCTTTTTGCTTGCTTGTGGGTGTGTGAAATAAGAAGGATATATTTTGTGTAGTCAACACACAAACAGGGTAGGCAAATGGAGCATGATGACAAAATGGAACTCCATTGAGTTTCTTTGGTCACTCTTCATGAGGGGATGTGTCACTGTAACGACAGAAGTGAAGGACCAGGCCTTGAATCCAGAGAGGCTCCCTCCTTTTCTCATTCTCCTCTGTCATTGCCCCTTGTCCAACCTCCTGCTCCATCTTCTCCCATTCCTATCATTGTCGAGTCTGAGGACATTCCTTGGGAGAACTCTACTCCCATCCTGGTGCCTCCTCCACCAAGTCTTACTCCTCATCATACTGTTGTGGAGTCGTCTACCACCCTTCGGGTCATCATGGAGGAAGAAGAACAGGAAATTGAAGATTGTCTTGTTGGAGCATGGCAAGCCCAAGGTTGAGCTGAAGTGCGTCAGCTCAATCATTCCTCCTGTGACTATCATCCTTATCACAAGGCAATAGGCTGTCCCAAGTATTCCTGTTGGCTTGGAGTTGAGCGGGAGCTCAGACAGAAGATGCAACATGCCCATCGTGATGTCAACTCTGGGGCAGCCAGCAATTCAGAGTCCAGAAGTGAGGGGTTATTGAATGTTGAGCATGATGAGGGCAGTGATGATGATGCCCAACTCAATGGTGTTCTCTCATCTCTGCTCCTTTGATCACATCAGTGGTGAACTTCAACTTGTCTTCCCTATTTCCCAGGAAGACTTTGACTCTCTTTTGTCCAGAGAGATCAATGTTGAGGTTCATCTGGTGATGGTCTCAGAAGTGGTTCAGAGTGGGGCTCATGACAATGGTGATGAGTTGGAGTACAGCAATGGGTGGGTCACTGACAGAAGTGTATTGGGTCTTGAGTAGTTTTGCTGAGTTAGTACTGGTATCAGTACTAAATCATAACTCTTTCTTCTCCTTGGGTTCCTGAATGAGTGAGCAAGGCAAAATGGTGGAAAAGTACTCTACAAAATTGGCCATGAAAAGAAAAGTGTCCAGTAACAAATGTGTGATCATAAGGATTTAAAAGTTTTGAAAATTTACCCGTAGAAACTGTACAATCCTGACATAGCTTCACTAATATACATGTGATTGTAAATAAGCATAAATAATGGGACAAACAAATAATCATAAATCTAAGGCATGATATGAATGTCATTCAATTGTCAGATATAGAATAGAAAGAAGATAAAAGAGTGTGGTTAGATGTCCTTCCAGTCCTCATTCCCTTAGTCCACTCCTACCATGTCCTCCTCCTACTTTATGGTTCTTAATGGCTTCACCCTTTCTCATCATGACATGGCTCACCCTCACCCCATCCAATCTCCCCTGGGTGTCGACTTGACCCAATATGTTATGTCTGGGACTCATTCATCCTGGTACTACCCCCAATTCCCCTCCACCCTCTACACTGACTCCATCTGGGTGGCCGTGATGGCCTCCTTCAAAAATCATACCCAGCAACATGCTAACTCCCCTTTGGGTTCAGACCTGACCCTCACTGACTGTCAGGAATGTGCAAATTTTGGGCAAGTATTTTTGAAAACTTTTTACATCCTTACGACTTCACGTTTGTTACACCACCATCTCCCCATATACCCTATCAGTTTCCCTTTTTAACTTAACAATGGACACTTTCATAAACACTCTTTTACCCATTTTGCCTTGCTCACACCACAGGAAAGACTTATCAAAGAGGTCTATTGATTGTATACTGGAACCGGTATACCTCAGTGTATGGTCTACTACTTGTCAGACCAGTCTGGATCCCCATCTTCTTCCTCAATCAGCTCTAGAATGTCTCTACCCTGCTCGTCCGTAGTGTCATCGACCCTAATGGTGCTATGAGGAACTACTTCATCGTACAAACCGTGGACATTGTAATCAATGTTCTCTGAACTAAGAGCATTGAAATCGGTACTATCTAACGGAAAGATGAGCTGCATTTCCCCTGCCATCCCACAGGTGACAAGCCTAGCATGGACATTGCTGTTGGGCATCAGTGTCACCACTCTCATGATGCTCAACAGATGATAGGCCCTTGCTTCCAGACTCGCTACTAGCCCTGTACCCTGGGTCACCACCTTGTTTTGCTCAACAGAGAGCCTGCCGAACTGCTGGCTCAGCTCCGATGTCAGGTCGGTACACAAATGGAGGTTCACAGATGGAACATGGTCCTATGGCTTTATGATAAGGGTGGTGGTCAAAACAGGCACAATGGATGGCATGAACATGGGCACGACCTTGAGCTTGCCAAGCCCTGTGTCATCGCGCTTTCCTTGTACCCCTCTTTACTGGCTTAATATACCCGTTTTCACTTCCAACAGACCATTGAAAACAGGACCGACCAAGTATGATTGAGTAAAAGAGGGCCGCCGACATCAGAAGGAGTGGGGGAACAGCGGAGCCGAACTATCTACGACATCGGGGAGATCGATCAGAGGCCTAAAGTCCGGCCGAAGCCCCATCTCGGCAGCCACCTCCGCGTCCAGCTCCTGGACGTTATCAGCCCCGAAATCCAACAAGCTATCGACCGAGAGGTACTCCGAGGGCGCCGCCCACCCCAATGCCTCCACACGTGCCATGAGAACACCCAACTCCCCCTCCAGCCGAGCGACGGTCTCCTTCAACGCTCCCACCTCGCGATCAAGGTCAGCGTGCTTGTTCAGATAGATACGACGATCGTCAGACCGAGTATTCAGTATCGTATCCAACCCCGACGCCTGAAGCTGTAGGGAGTTAGCCTGAGTGCTAACCTAAGAAACGTCAACGAGGGTTACATCGGGTACAGAGGAGTGAAGATATACCAGGCCCTCCATAATCTCGAGGCGACTCAACAACCGTTCACCCACAGTGGCGGCAAAGCGCATACTATCCTTGGAGCGCTCCTCTTCGTTATTGGCCCCCTCCCAGTCGACCAAACCCACCGTCAAAAGGTCGGTCAAAGTCAAATCCGTCCCCATAGGACTAGTCGCTCCCCTTGACACATTACTCTTGAACGAGGACATAGTGGCCACCCAGATCGAATCGGTGTAGAGGGCGGAAGGAAATCGGGGATGATACCACATCGAACGAGGCCCGGACATGACGAAATGAGTAAGGTCGATGCCGAGAGGAGAACGGATGGGTTGAGGATGAGGAAGGTCACGACGAGAGAGCGTGAAGCCGTTGAGAACCAGGAAGTGGTTAGAGGCCATGGTGATGACGAGTTAGTAAAGATACGAGACAACCCTCCATTCTTTTTATCTATGACAGTTGCTATTCATGACATTATTCTGACGACACTATCACGTCTTTCGTTTATGTTTAGTTATGTTTGTTCTACTGTTTACCAGTATTTACTTACGATCACGAAATCATGTATATTAGCACGACTGGAGGAAGTTAGTTCCCCAGTCTTGAAATCTCAGGAAATCCCGGTCTTTGGGATGACTTGTAGATTGCCTGCGTCCACCGTTGGCTCTCTCCCTCACTTTCTTTTTCTCACCTGTCCCCTCTAATATCTCACCATTGCAAACTTTTGGGGACCTCCCCCTCTTGCATACTCGCGCTCGGTGTGATCCCCCCCCCGTTCGGACCACTCATCGCCCTAGCGCGCTCGACTCGTGTCAGCTAGCGACCCGTTCAGGCCCGTGTGCACCTCGTCGTAGTTTAGTGAGTCCCAGGGCCGGTGGCCCTGACACCCTGATGAGCATATCTTCAATCTCGCATTCCTGAGCTTCATGTCAGGCCACTCTAGCCCAAATGCTCACTGGCACAAACGAGGATAGCTACTCCCTGACAAAAAGGATACTCGTCTTTAAGGTGCCTGCGCTCACAGTACTCCAGCGGGTTGGCCTCCAAGACAAACAACCACTTCAGACTGGCAGTGAATGGTTTCTTCGGATGTGTCCTAAATGACGCGGGATTCGACCCAAGGTTTCCGATGGGTGCCCTGGCGACAGTTGAAAAAGGGGTCTCTCGGTAAGAGTTGACCACTAGATGTTTATGAGAGTGGGAGAGGAAGGGATCGTGTCGAAGGCTCTCAATAGCACCCTCAGCCTAAATACCGCTCACTGTATAGCGAGAGGGGAGAGGATATCTAACGATAATAAGACTGGGGAGCTACAAGGGCTAGGGAGGCCACCTATATACTAATCCATATACTATAGGGTAGGCTTTTGTGCACGGACCATTGCCTCCTCCATGTGATAGCGCACAGACCAGCGGAGCTCTGTTGATCCTAAAGGAGTCCCGTCGGTCCGTAAGGAGTCCCGTCTTCGTCATCCATCATTTTTCTAGAGAATAAGAAAGTGAAAGAAGGAAATGATAAACCAATAACAACGAGTGGAAGGTTTATTAATAGAAAGTGCTTGCTCAGCACCATAGATCGAAGATTCTTTCCTGATCGGGTGGTGGTGGGTTTTGATGATTGTGCCTTCTCGTGGTGGGCCGATGACTAAGTGTGGTGGAGTAAGACAAGATCGTCTTTGGCAGAGGAGAGGGGACTTAGTGAAAGAGTATTTAACTTGACCATTTCTTTTGCTATCTCCTCAGCAATTTGCTGTTCCTTTCCCATCATGACTCTGGAGAATAACCGGACCTTTATCTCTCCTCGTAATCAGAAGGTTACTCGTCTCAACTCCCGTCCTCACTGCAAGTATGGACAACCAACCAAGGACAGTTACGGTTTTGAATACCCGTCCATGTCATCGGTAGGCAAGCTGACCGAGTTTTGATTTGTGAAACTCATCTCAGTTTGCCTTTAGCTTGTCAATGCCGTGATTTCGCAGGTCAATAACAAGTTTCCTCGTCGTCAGTTTGCCAGTGGGTGCTCCTTCGACGATATAGTCTGGCAACAGGCTATTGGAGCGCTCATGAACCAGGATCATACACGTCGAGGGCGTGATATGGCTGATGACGAGAAGGTCCTCTTTGACTTGGTGTCGTCTGGTCTAGTGGATCCTCAAGAGTTCGACGAACCACACAAGTGGTTGTCGCGGAGCATCAGGTACTCGGCTGTGGTCACTGATCGTCTATGGTCCCTGTATGAAGCGGAACGTTGAAGGGTATGTCTGGTATACCGTATTAGTCGATTAAGACTGACACGTATACCGCATAGAACGATCATGTGGAAGCCGACCTCCAGGTGTTAAAGGGGCAGGTGGCCCTGCTGAACAATTGTCTCTTGACGGTTGATCGCTTCTCCTTCGATGCTAACAAGAAGGTCAACACCGAGTTGGAGAAGGATGGAGTCTGATTGAACCACCATAGGAGTTGCCTGAATACCCTACAAGACAAGCACAACGCACTTGTCAGCTTTGTCGGGGGTCATTCATCGCAGCTGGAACTTCATCGTCATGGACTCATGTCCCTCCGCAACAAGATGTGTACGTGTGCTGCTCTGGAATTGCCGATTGATGGTTCTGGGGCAGCGCCGTTGTTTTCGTCTCCTTCTACTCCTCGCCATCCAACATCTCCTCTTGTCGAGGCAGAACCTGAGGAAGCTATTGTCGTTCCTCCGGAGAATGAAGTCCCGGTTCCAGTTCTTCCTCCAGGTCCACCTCCTCGTAGGGCGGTAGTTGAATCAACTACTACTCTTCGTCCGATCTCTGAGGATGAAGCCCTAGCAATATAGGTTGGTCCCAATTGATGATCTGAAATGTGAGCAAGGCGAAATGGGTGAAAGAGTGACTACGAAAGTGTCCGTTTGTTAAGTGATTGAAATTGATAGGGTATCTTGGAGAAAAGTGGGGGGGTAACGAGCTGTGATATCGTAAGGATTAAAAAGTTTTGAAAAATATACATGCCCTTAAACCGCATAATCCTGACACTTCACTAATCAGAATCAACTTGGTCACCATCTCCTGTACAATAGGAGAGGGAGTGGGAACACCCGGACCAAGTAGTCCTGGAGGAACATGCCATATGGGAACAGGGATTGGCTGAGAGTTTTCTTCTGGAGGAGTCAAGTAGAGGGATGGAGAACAGCTACCAGATGGAACCCCTGGAGTGACTTCCCCTGAACCATTGGACAACAACGACTTTTCCCCACACCAGCAGAGTTGGTCAGAGAGACTATTGATCATGGTGGCATGATCATTGACACACTCCTTGTGATCAGCTAAGTCTACTTCAATTTCTGCAGCCTTAGCCTCCCCTTTCTGAAGCCCACTCCTATGACGATTAAGACAGAGGGCCACTTTCTCCAACTCTCAGTTGACACCAATGACGAACTGATCATAGTTCTCATACAGCCCTATCAAGCATCCTGACATAAGATGGAACTCTCCCTGGAGTTGGAAGAGGTCACTTTCTAAACGGTCACCCTATAAAGAACCGCCATCAGTGCCAGTCAGCATCAATTGACAATGACAATGCACCCTTGTGCATTCACATTCCAATAGAGACCAAAGGTGATCTCCAACCACAGCAGAGTAACAAACCCTGGTACCTTTAACATTCTTGTCGAAGGAGGACATGTTGACCACCCCATGTTGGATGAGCTGGAACAACACGCTCTCATCGTCATTCATCTCCCTTGCACGATGAGTCTTGTCCAAGTTATGGAGACTAGCAATGGCCTGCTGCCAGACCTGGTCATCAAATGACCCACCCTCATCCCAAACTCAATGAGGAGTATCTTGATCATCCTGGGACAAGACACTTTCTATGAGCTAGAATGGAGGGTCAATAACCTTCTAGATCGAAGACCTATTGACATCACCAACCTGTAAAGATGTCAAAGCGTCTGTCAGGATTGTGCAGTTTTTGGTGAGTAATTTTTGAAACTTTTAAATCCTTACGACTTCACGTTCGTTACCCCAAATTTCTTCTCTATACCCTATCAGTTTCCCTCTTTTACAAACGGACACTTTCGTAAACACTCTTTTACCCATTTCGCCTTGCTCACACCAACAGTCAAGAGATGAAGAAGATTTTATTCATAACACTGTTACCGGTGCTACCTCGGTGTATGATCCTCTACACGTCGGACCAGTCTGGATTACCATCGTCTTCCTCTACCACCTCCAAGACATCCCCACCAAACTCGTCAGTAGCATCGTCAACCCTAATGGTGCTATGCGGAACGACCTCATCGTACAAACCGTGTACATCATAAGTATTGAACTGCTCGGAACAAAGAGCATCAAAGTCATCGGTATTTAACGGAAATACGATCTACATCTCCCCGGTCATTCCCCTAGCCACCAGTTAAGCATGCACGTTACTATTCGGATACTGGTCGATCACCAACAATAGGATCCTTATGCCCCATTGGTTGATCTTCTACGACAACGATATCCGGAGAAGGAACCTCAACCGACCGAAGAGCTTTAGCCTTGCGCGAACGTTGGAGCCGTTCCCTTCATCTACGCTTTCTGCCCTCTAAGGAAGCTATCGGGACATCTTTAAACGGACCAACCCAAGCCGACCTAATAAGCACGGGTTCACTAGGAGAAGTCAAGACAAGAACAGACAACAGGTCAAGGAACTACGAACCTCTGGACATCATGCGGTTCGGGAATTGCTGGAGCGTCATCACCTGACTCTGCCCCAGGAGGAAAGGTGGAC
Source organism: Thelephora ganbajun (assembly GCA_014904855.1). Classification (NCBI taxonomy): domain Eukaryota; kingdom Fungi; phylum Basidiomycota; class Agaricomycetes; order Thelephorales; family Thelephoraceae; genus Thelephora; species Thelephora ganbajun. The sequence continues at coordinate 5,886 of MU118231.1, read as the reverse complement.
TCTCTTTCCAACACAGCTAACCGGTCTTTGAGACACAGTATCCTTCCGGTCAAGACACGATTGTCTGCCATGGCTCTAAAGAAGTGACGTTCCAACTTCTCAATCTGGAATACGACAGAGAACAATCAGTTTAGGAGAATTCAAGTCAGAAGCACACGAACCATCGCTTGCTGACTTTCCAACAAACTCCATAAACATTCTCCCACGACAGCCGTATATCAGATAATAGAACCCATGGCGACATCATCAGAAGAAGACAAGTCGATGACCCCTCTCTCGATCAACTCCATCAAGACATGCTCGTCATCGTACATCATGCGGTCACAACGTCTCTCATCTATGTTCCTAAGGGATGAGATACACTGCTGCCACATCTGATCGTTGAAGGAACCATACGATTGGAAGACACGACGAGGTATCTCCCAACCCTCTTGCGCTAGGACAGCATCGACAAGCTACAAGAAGGATCAGACAACGACAAAACAATAACGATCCAACTGACCTCTTTTGGATGGTTGGCATCGAGGACGTTCCGATCCTGGCTTTGTTCCAGCACATATCGGGTTATCCTTTGATTGCGAGAAGAGACAAAGACTTTGTTGTGTTGAAGAGACATGGGAGAGAGAAGAGCAGTTTGCTGAGGATTAGAGCAAAGGCCACTCGCGATTAAATAGCCTTCACGCTAAGTCCCTTTGCCTCACAAACTAGCACTCTCTTATCCTGCCACACTTAGTCATGGGCCCGACCATGGGAAAGATTGGTCAGATAACCCACCGCCACACCGACCAAAGTCCAGACCTCACTCAATAGTGCTGAGCAAGCATGTTTCCAATTTTACACTCGATGGCGCCATCCTTTCACCTTCATCATGTTATATGGCACCATCATGACACACTCCTTGTCATCTGTTTCATTTCACAAAACGCCACACTCTTTGTCATCTGTTTCACCCTAACACCTCACCATTCCTTTTGAGGATACATTAAAATGACCCAGGTCATTCTAGACCTTGATGACCCTTTCTTTATACTCATGACACAACTAACCGCGTCATTGATGACTTCATATTCTAGACCATGACATCATTAACTTTGTCATTGATGATTTCACCATTCATTTCATTCTGGGCCCCTTCCATCACTTACCCCTATCTTTTAGTGTACAAACTAATTTGGTT
>MU118230.1:2357-27536 GCA_014904855.1 Thelephora ganbajun | reverse complement strand
TGGGACCAGTGTCCCCCGAGGACTCGGTACTCAGTACTCGGTCTCAGTGTCCAGCCACTGGATTGTCACACAGTCGGTCGGGACACACGCGGTACCGCCCCAAAGCAGATGCAACGACCTTTCTATCCCATACGCATGCTTAGGCTATACACCCTCAACCCAGATGGTCGCCCTAAGTAAGCTAAGAATATTTCACATGAGACGAGACAAAAATGGGTACCACATCCGGAACGCACGCCCATACGATTCGAATCAAGACAACGCCCCCCCCCCCTCCCCTCCTTCTGATGTTTCTCATGTGTTTATCGATTCACGAGTCGTATGGCTCCGATCCACTCTAAAGATTTACGCAGGTTTACGCCACGAAATCAGGTTACATGTAAAACCCCCACGATCCAATCATAACCCTAGCTACGGGGTCTAACCTACGACAATGTAATAAAGGCAAAAAAAAAAAAAAGTTACACCCCATGATACACAAGAGGCTGGTGGCGAAACTTGTCGGATTGTCCCCAAGCCACAACCGCGCGCAGACGTGAATAAGTGAATATCCGAGGACTTTTAAAGAAGGCGCAGAGACTTCGACCGCTCTGTCGGGACATGAGCAGCGTGAAACTCGACTACTGGCACCCTTCTACGACGTTTAGAGATATCTCTAGTCTTAAGGGCAGTCACTCACTGATCCGTCTGAACCAATCATAAGTGAAGTTATACACTATACGGGCCATCCACCACTAAGGATATTGATCGAACCTCTCAAGAAAATCCCAAAGCCGCCATTCGTCCGCACGTAGATTTCCTACGATATCAACCGTATGCGTAATGTCCGCCCATCTGCACCATCCAATCCCGAATTTCGAAAACGCAAAACGACCCGGCCCTGAGATCTTTTTTTTCTTTCTTCTTCATGAACGAGACTTCAAAACGAAGCAAAGCTGACGAGTGCGCCACTTTAAATTGCCAGAATTCACACCGTGATCCAAGCGAAATGGCCGCGCGATATCGGTCAGTTTATCATGATAACCAGATCGTGGGTGCGCGGATACGGGAACGAAGTCCGAGAGAGTGTGAGCGAGCTGGAGAAATGTAATGTAGACGTGGACCATCACGACTCTTTGATTTAGAATGAGAAAAATCCTCGGAGGGGAGAGTTGAATCTCATCCACATCCACAAAGGACCCTAATAACAGGAGACGTAAAAGAACGCAAGTCTAAAGAGAAAAAAACGACCAGAATCCTTGAATCTGTATACGCCGCATGGTTTAAGATGGTCTACTTATCATACAACATCTTCGACCTCCCCAAAAACAGACTTCGAGCTAAGAAACAATCCCAGCCACCCTAGGTCCCTCTCCACCCAATCCAAAGAGTCGCTTCATTGGGCCATGCAATTCAAAGGGGGATCCCTTGCGTGATTCGCTCGGTGTATGTCCACTCCGAGGACTCAGAAAAATCTTCCCGTATCAATCATCGTATCGTATCTCCGTTGTATTAGTAGGACTAGACGTAAAACATTGGTGTTGGTATACATCGTACATTTCAAACCGATGAAGTGCCGCAATGGAAGTGAAAAAACTTTCGTTAGGGTGACTATTCGTAGTGTACTGGAAGATTGGAGAGACCGCAAAAACGCCAAAAAAAACCCGAACAAGACAACCGCGAGTCGCTCCACCACCGAGAGGTAAAGGCCAACTCTGTATGTACAGTCCAATGGTATGAAGGAGAATAACAAACAAGGTAGTACAGAATGATACAATGGTCGACCACCAATCCCTGACGGGGTGGCGACAAAGGACGCTGAAATTTCGATAGCAATGACGAAGGGCAGATAACACGCACAAAATGTAAAATGTACAGCGAGAGGGAAAGGCGGGATGACCAAAAAAACCGGAAGAGGATATAAGACATTTTTGGCAAGGCATTGCACTAGCTTGAGATGGCGCGGAGGAGACGATGCAGCGAACATAAGACGAGGACGATAGCGGATGCGAGCGACGACGAAAGAGTGTTGGCGAACAGTGTGCGAGAAGCAGATAATAGAGCGTATAAATCAGGTCGTGGTGATGTCATTAAAGGCTCGTAAGATCCGAGGGTCCCGTCATTAGAGGCGACATTGTCGGTAGGGTACGGAGGAGAGCGGGAGGAGAATGTGGCGACGATGAGGGTATAGGATGCGAGACGATGCAATGTTGTGTAGATGATGTTCGAAACGATGCAAGGATGTCGGCGAGGGAGGAGCAGGCTGTGACAATGAAGTTCTACCGGACTTCCTTGCCAGGGAAAAGGAACAGCCTCTTGAGAGGCAGTTCGACCTCGATCACAACCTCCTGTTCAACACCGTCGATCACGCGTTTCTCGAGGCGCTTCTCCGTCCTGATAGGGGGCACCATGCAAGGGTATGTAAGAACATTGTCGTATGACCACGCGCGAGCTGGAAGGGCAAATAAGTAAAAGCAGAAGGAGTCGTGATGAAGACCACTCACTTTCGACAGCGCGCGACTTGAAGCTGAGCTCATCCTCTTCAGTGACGCAGGTCATGGACCCATCGCTGAATTCGCTTGCTCTTCGGGCGATGCAGCCATTGCTGGTGGCAGGGGAGCCAGAGATGTTGACGTAGGAAGTGGAAACCTTCAACTTGACATCAGGGACAAGGAGCTTGCCCTCGGCACCCTTCTTCAAGATGGAGACTTCCTTCTTCTTGACGATAGGAGCAACAGTAGTTGGGAGTGAGCGGGCCATAGAGAGGACAGAAGAGGAAGAGTGCATCGAGGTACGAGATTCGCTGCGACGAGCGAAGGCAAGATTGTACTTTGAGTAGAGCTCGCCAACAGTTTTGTTGCGGGGGAGGGAGGTGGGTTCGTCAGACAGTGGTTGAGGCACCTGGTACTTGGCGTCCAAGGTTGAATAAACACCACCCTGGCGTTGAGAAGAGGCAACAAAGCCCTTGTAAGCACGCTTGGGGTCCGAGCTCTCATCAACTGGAAGAGAAGGATCACGTGGCTTAGCGAAGGAATAGACCTCCGCACGCCAGCCATCAGTACCATCAGTCCAACCAGGGATAGGCTTGCGTTCCTTGAGGGAAGGTTGGTTGAGGTGAGTGAAGGAAGATCGCTTAGGTTCCTCCTTACACAGGTTGGCTTTGATCCTCTGAGCGGCCATCATGACACCAGATTGGTACTGCTTTGATGGGTCGACCCTCTGCTCCGGCTCGTGGCGGAGGAGGGGTGGACGTGGCGGGAGAGGTGGGAAGCCGTAGAGCGGGGCAAGGCGCGCATGGCAGCGATCAGTATCGGTCAGTTCGACCGAAGAATCGGTGGAACTGGAGGAGTCACTCTCGGAGTCTTGTGAGGCCGAGAAGGCAATAGAGGAGAAGGAGTTATGAGGAACGAAAGGGAGAGGGGGAGATTGACGATCGGGATTGAAATCCGACTCGACGATACCATGAGAGACGTTGAGGTCGGCGAGTCGGCACTCATCGGAACAGTAGAGGGGAGTAGGACCTTGCTCAATAACGAGCCGTTGCTTTGGTGGCTCGACAGGAGCAGACTCGGGGGCAGATTTTTTGGAGGAGTTGGAATCGGAACGGCGGATCGTACCGTTAGGCTTTACACGACCAGTACCGTGAACCAGACCACCCTTTCCTCGCACAGCGGTTTTCTTCTGACGAATATTGGCAACGGCCTTGTCAGTCTGCTTTGTGGCTGTGAAAGATGTGAGTATCAAGGTATCGATGGATGAGAGCGGGGTTGTCATCAGGACGTACGTGTGGGAGGTTGAGGGGGGAGTTGTTGTGGGATGGGTACATAGGATCGTTTGGGGAGGATCTGCCTTGAGCAGCCCATGCACCAGGAAGTGTCGATCTGAAAGTCGAGTTCCATGACTCTTTGAGAGGAGGAGGAACACTTATGATACGGGACGGGGTGAGGGTGGGAAATCGAGCGGACGGAGCGAAAACAGCCTCCTGCCTTTATACGAACCGACGTCCGGCGAGGTAAAGGGAAGAGAGAGCACGTTCCCGATTCGCTCAGGGACCCCAGATCTGGATCTGTCACCGCAAACCTCGCATCGGATGATTCTCGCCCGTGGAAATTCCATAATTATCCCCTCGGCAACTTCCACTAATCACAATCACCGTCCTCAGCGGTCCGCCTCGCGTCGAAACACGTAAACCGAAATTTCGAAAACAAAAAAACGAAAAATATTTCTTTTCCAACGGCGTAACCATGTCCATATGGGGATACGTCCCACCCACGACATCCCCGCGCCCTCCCCCTTCCCCCTCACCCAACCTGTCTGCCACGTCCCTAACGTACTTAATAATCCCCTCGTCCCTTCCGACACGGGAAAATCCCCTCACTAGAACTTTTCTGGCAGTATCTACGGCTTTCTTTGTAGTTACCAGCTTATCCTTGTGCGAAACAAGGTTGAGACAGTACAAGGCCCACAAATAATTAATAACACATGAGATCTGGATAAATTGTCCTCGTACGTTCCAGAGTCCCCGCAGCAGCCGAGCGAACAAGCAGAGCTGGGACGGACACCTGACCCCGCCACCCCCGCATGCACTTGGGACGGAACTACCCCAGGTTCCTAACCGCCTGATCGTGGTTGGAGAGGGTGTCATCCGACAGAACGGTCTGGGCTTGGAATGTAGCGGGTTGATGATGTGAGCTCATGCGGCGAACGGTGGGGGACGTAGCAGACCTAGAACGTCACACTCGCCCTATTCATTTCCCCACATCCAATTCAATACCCTTACCTCCATCCTTTCTCGCTTGCTCTTTACACGTTAGCCTACGCATATTCATACGTTATTCCTCAATGATGCAATCCATGGGCCCTTTCCGCTGGATACAAAACACAAGCGAACAAACAATCATCTCGCATATCGTGCGCATACATCCAGCGCTCCACCTCCCTGAACGGCAGTTTGTTCACCTGACCCCTCCCCATCGCGCCACACGTCAACATATGAGCAACGACGGTTACTCAACTGTTGGCTTGTCGTGCGTCCGATGATCCCATCGTGTTCTCGGAAATTCCGTTTGCGTTCACCGTAACGGCTTTATATTAATTCGCGGGACCTGCGACCGCGCCGAATGTCTAGACCATTGCCTTACGTTCGCCACCCCAACATGGCCAGGATATTCCAACGCCAATGTCGCGGAGCGCTGAGTAATCCGAACAGCCTCCTGCATGGCCGGCCATTGACCATGCTAGGTCCGCGAACAGGGCCAACCACTAAATGAAACCTGCACGGCGTTCCACCCAAACGCGCGGTTAATCGGGTCGCGTGAGCGAACCCCATGGTCCAATATGAGGGAATCCTTTGGGGCCATCCGGACCGCAGATCATTTCAGAATGAGCAACGCGTACGCCTCGAGTCGACGTGTCCTTTTTTTAGTTCAAAGGAAAGGAGTGTGTGATGCCCCACTGCCCACAAGAGACGATCGTTGTAAGATGAATGAAATCATCTGCCCTGGTGATTCCACTTCCCCTAAGCATATCTCAATTAGTCTTCGAGCACTCTGAACCTCAATTGTCACCGGCAGAGAAGGACATGCTTACCAAAATCCTGCGTTTCTCACCTTTGCGTTGGTCAATCGCAAGAACATCCCACCATGTCATTGTATCGACCTCACCCGAAAGTCCGTGCCCCCCACCTGGTAAGTGGCTCACTCCACCTCCTTGTCTGAGACAAACTGTCAAGTTCGGCTTACCAGTTCAAAACCCATTCGCCACACCAGTATCATCATCTCTCTCAAGCATCAAAATATCAAAGAGTTACCTTACCCTGCGTTCTGCCTCACCCTCCGACCCGCACAGCAGGCATCTCAATTCAAAATGCCGCCGCTTTGTGCAGCCGTGCGGGGTTTGTGCATACAAACCCCCATCTTTGATCGATTATCAATGGTTTATTGAGGGCCTGGGAACACAGAGATCTCAAGAGCCCACTCTTGGACCCTGGCGATGACGAAGCGACCGTGAAGTGTTCCGGTTGGTGGAGCGCACATCGAATGTAACATCGTCACCGAAACGGGATCACTTTATGTTTTCAATCGTGATCACTTCCTGGTTTGGCCCTACCCTGGCGGCAAGCAAAGCGGCGCTTCGCATTGGGCGTGGATTCCCTTCTAGCACAATCTAAGAAGCGGCTGGGTGTCATGGAAGAGTCTGTAGAAGAGTCGGGAGGGTCAAACTGGAAGAAGTTTCTCCCACACCCACGCAAAGCGTCAAGAAAGAAACAAGCCCACCAATCTTGTAAACCATCGGAGGACAGTCGACCCGACACTTCCTCCAGGATCCCGAGGCCTACCAATGTAAAATGGCGGGGTCTTCGGAGCGGTTTTACCCATCGTTGAACTGCGTGTCGTAAACGGCGTCAGCAACAATGGGCCATATGATACCCCGCGTTGTTCGCTCAACCCTGGGAGACGTGCGGCGCGAAACATACCGGCGGGAAGCGCGGGGGAATGCGATTCCCCCGATGGTCTCTCGATGCCCCCGGGGACAAAACAGATTCATCTGCATCACGCAGGTGTGTTTCAGTATACCAACGGATAAATGTCTTGCTCCTCCACCTTGTATACTTCCGTGTGAACCCCACCTTGTGACCCGCACGCAGGAACGAACAGTATGTGTGGGGCGAGGTGATTCCCGACTGCGGGTATCGAAGTGAGCAAATCTTTCTACATCCTAATGGATCGGGAGGTGGTGGGTGTGGTGACGCATTTAGACGGAAGTGATCCGTCGGTGGGTATTGCACGGTTTTACCCACGGAAGCTTCCATCAGTTCCTCCGGGCAACGTTAAGAACACTTAGCGAGATGAGCGTGGGGGAAATACTTGTGCAGATTCCTCCTGGAGCCTTGGGTGGGCTAACGGAGAACTTTTAGTGGCTTAGCCTTCCCGTACCTTAACGTGTTACTTGGAAACTAATCCCATATAGGCTTTGTTCCACGGGTTTTTAGTAACAAATTGCACCCGTTCCGCTCACGCGGATGAGGAACAAGGCAAGTAGGATGTTGCAGTTCGACGACGGAACCAACCCGCGGAGGTTTCCGATCCGGCTGTAACACCCAACTCTCTTTTCCCTTGTGATGTAAACGGTGGCATGTGGATCCCCGCGTCAAAAAAGTCGGTCCCCATTTGGAAAAGTTCACAGGAGACATTACCCGACCGGCCTTTTTGTCTACGTACTTATTCTGGAGGATATTTCCCACTACCAATCCATGCTTAGCAGGTGTGGTAAGTACTTATGTACGATATTTGGTCTGGGTGGGTTAGAACGATGCCTACACGCTCAGCACCACTGAGGCTTCACTTCGATTCCTCCTCCGCAAACTTGGACTGAAGACAGCGTCTACCGCTTGACGACAAAGCCGACGGTGGCGTTCACCTATGTCTCCGTGCACTTGAACCTCGGTCTTCCGTACGTTTAGCCTAATGTTAAACGGTGCGAGAGACCGCGAGCGCAGGTTCTCGATCCCCACATAGGCGAAATGCGATCATTATGGGACCTTCTAGCTCCTGTCGCATATGTCTACACCTAACCGTCTCCGCCCGTCGTTTCTCAACGGTCTGGATTGGCATACTTTATATAATTGTACATCGCGGGAAGTGCCGCAGTACGTATTCCGGTTTCTGTGATGAGGATGACGTTGACCCATTACTACTTGGTTTCAGCTGCCCCACGAAACGGACTTTACGTTCAACGCGAAATGCGGATGTGCCGAACAACTCTGCCTGCCCCTGGGGAGAACAAAGGATTCATCCGTGGGGGATGGCTCATGTTTTCATTATACCTTGGGCGCATCTTGCACACGAGCGCCGCTTTCCGCCCATGAATACTGGTCCCGGTGTTTGGTTCTATAGATCTCCACCGCGCTGGGTTTTCTCCGGTTCTGTGATCCAGAAGCATCCGTCAAGGTCGGCTCGACCCTCACTTCTCCGCCCAGCGACGTCGGATAAATTGCGGCGAATCCTGATCCCCGCCCAGACACCTCTTATCTCCAGGACCCTTAGCTTATTCGCCCCCGCCGCTACAGTAAGCACGAAAATCTACTGAACCTGTGCGAAATGGTCAATTGGGTTTCACAGTCGCATGTGCCTATTTAGTCTCCTCCACAAATTGGTGTAGTTTCCGCGGGGATAGCCCCTGAACGAGGAACAACCCGCGCAATTACATCCGACCATCGGCGGACGCAGTGTTTATCCCATGTTCTCGTGAGTTACAAGATATTTCACCACACGACTGTTTCGACTCCGTCTATGGAAAGTCGATGTCGTAACTTATCGATTCCCCGGGATCAAATTGGAGATCTCAGTAACTCCTAAACTGGTCCGATGTGCGGGGAACGAGACTTCCATTCATCCCAGGGGTCACCACCACCACGGCGTTTACAGCTCATACCGAAGCAATTCGCTGTATTGCGCCAAAACCCGATCGAAGCTGAAACGGGAGCGGGCAGGAGGTGATCGTTTCTGTCCATTTTCCTAATTCTAATTCTTGAAGATCCAACCTCACCCGGCGCAATGGCGTGCAGTTGACACCAAAGTGCCCATCGAAGGGTCGGCTTTCCGCAATAAACTTGGGCCTTTTTCATGCTAGTGTAGGGAAACTCGGCCCCCGCTCTCCTCCAGCTTCGCTAGTGGAAACTTCTGCATTTGAAAAAAGCGTACTCGAACTTTGATGACCTCCCTCCCCGTACTTTGGCCAGGAGAATTTCGGGTGGTAGCCATTGTTATCTGGGTTCACCAGCGATGAAGCATTGAGGATTGAGCGGTGGCTGGAGGGTGGATTGTTTAATTCCCGACTTTACATGTGAACGTGTGGCGCAAGCTAGGTTGGCTATTTGGCTGTCATGCTCACGCGTAGGGTTTTCCGAACCTTCCCTGTTTTACGCAGGATGGGCGTTTTGTAACCTTGGTCTCCTGTTTCAGATCGATACTTACCATACCCGATCACTCTACAATACCCTGGCTGCAAAAGCTTCCGTGACTGCCGTCATGCGGTTAACCATTAGATATGCTCATCCTGGTCGGGCATACCGCATCGCGATTAGAACTCCCTCCCCTCCCTGCCCCCAAATCCGTTAGGCCGATCTACCTGCTGTACTCCGCCTGCATGATGCACTCCGAATCAGGCAAGGGTATGCAATGATGGGGCTGCTGCTGTGTCGTTTTCCATTTTGATGTAAATCATCGAAACATCGATTATCGTACCCGCGTCGACTAGGCAAAGCTCAATAAGCAGCAACGAATGTCGAAATCACCTCCCTTACCCCTTTTCGTAATCGGTCATTTCGGGTGTTGACAGGGATAACCATGAACTGTCGAAACAATGATCACCCCTCACTCTTCCATATGGTGTGGAGTGAGCGTGCAAGCCGGTGTTATTCAACTTCGCTGAGATGAAATGTTGAAAGAAAGCGTGTGAGCCGACTGGCCAGTATCGTCTCCATGAAACTAATATAGGAAATTAAAACGAAGGGAAGGATTAAAGATGGGAAGGCGAAACAAGCAGCCAGATATGTCACATTTCGGAACGTGTCCCGAAGAGACAGTTAGTAAGTAGTGAATGATGTGGCGCGTGCATACAAATGCACGCTCAGAGCAAGTCGGATGAGACAGAAAGATACAGAAAATTCGGGAACTTACTCGTGTTGAGGCCTTGAGGCCGCAGTTGTCTCAGAAGGGAGATAATAAAGCTGGTATTCCATTCGGTTTAGTGTGGGCGGGTTGTCTCTTTTCGATCAGGTCGCGATGAAGGACTGCACTGGGAGACCCAGCCGTAAATAAGTCCCAGATTGTCAAGGTGTCTTTCATATTTGCCTCCGTCGTTGAACAAGGTATCCTTAGCGACAACAGGGTCGTTGGGCAACGGTATAAAAGGATGTTCACAAGAGGATAAGCGGGGAATATTGATAACGTTTGTTGATCGAGGAGAGAGGACTGTGGCGCGCTCGATGGGTCAAGGGAGATTTGGGCCATTGTTCTCATTATCGCCCGTTGTTTGTTATACCCGAGATTAGATCAGCTTCCCCACACCCGGCACAGACGTGGTTGGTGTGGACGTGTCCTGCAAGTGGTTAGTGGCTGACTGAACCAGCTAAGACATAAACATTATTCGTATGAGGATCGGAAATGAAGTCCGAGTACGGGTAGGCAACTCATGCAGGCCCGAGCAATAGAAAGTCAGGAGACAAAGCAGCGCTTAGACTGAATCAGGGCGCTGGATAAAGCACCCATGGTCCATATTCTTGTTCGGGACCCCAGGAGCAGCCCTTACTAGACTCATCCGAGAGGAAAGGAGAATGAGAGATCCAACAAAAAGCACAGGCTCAAGACAAAACGAGACCACCTTGCACAGCATGCTAAGCATGAGTCGAATGCATAATGAGGGTATGTTTTTCGGTTTTCAGGCTCAGGTGACCCGACCTCTTTCGGTTCGGCGAATGCCGATCACAGGTTATCCCGGTGCGGTCATGGGCGCGTTCATCCCTCGAGATGTGCAAGAGTTTCTAGATGGTTACCCAGACCTCCACGATTACCGTTCTCTGTCTAGAAATCTCAGGTTCTACTCAAACGAATTGAGATGTCAACCAGACTGCAAGTTGATCTCTGAGATCCACGAAGAGTATGCCGTTCGTCCTTACATTTTTCTCTGCGCCCGCGTCATTTTAGGAGGAGGCATGGCTGACATCTGTTTCGCCATTCCCTACGTTGATTTTGACAGATGGCTCGGTGATTACTCGTTGCTCGAGACCAAACATGGCTACATTCAATGGTTGTAAGTGAAACCTCACTTCCGCCGGGTTCCTTGGACGTAGCTCGACCCTCGTGGACCTGTAACCGTTACAGGTTCCCAATTCGAGAGGATGGGCTAAACTATGCCGCGCAGCCCCTCCAAAAGCACGAGATCAAGGCCATGACGAAGGACGACACAATTATGCTGCAGATTCTCACATCGTACAAGTTGATGCTCGACTTCTACGGAATGCGGCTCGAAAATGAAGCCACCGGCTTGATTTCCCGGTCCAAGAACTACACATCCCAGTACAAGAACTTGTGCAGTACGTATTTCTGTCCGTATCTCGTTCTGCAGTCCAGGCCTCGCTCCTGGTTGGGCCGGTGTACCCCCTCGCGTGCTTTACGCGAGCCTCCGTTGTTCCAAAATCTTATCCTATCTGTCCGCTCACTTCGTAAGCCCGATGATGAACCAACGATCGGCGACCCTCCCGCTGCCCCCCAATCACTGTGTTGTGCGATTGGCTCCTTCGCTTACTGTTCCTTTTTGTTCCTTCAATAGGATCTTCCCATAATAATCTTCGCATCTCACGAATCCTCAAGTGCCTCTCGGAGTTCGGCTACGAACACCTGAATTACGCATTCCTATTGCACGTCCTGAACGAACAGAGCGAACACGGTCAACTGAATACGTCAATAATCAGGCATAGTATGGATCGTTGGTGGGCGAACTGTGTTCGGGGACACCGGGAACGGGATTGGATCAACGAAAAAATAGTCAGAGTGAGGAACAGGGATGTCGATGAACCATTCGTGTTCACAAGGGAAATGTATGAGGCGGCAATTAACAACTGGAATAACGAAGGTCGTTTCTAGTTCCCATCCCTACACCTCTTGGGGACGAAATTACACTCCAGTGAGTTGGCGAAACCTCCCTGTGTTACAGCTGGGATGTTGATCAACAGTGACTCTCCATGTGAAGCCCCCGGACTTGCTTCATAGTTTTTGAGTTCTCCCGACCGCGAGGCGTCGATTTGGTGAGTTACTTACCTCCCTCCTCATCGCATGTGCCAATCCCCCTTGTCTTATCATCGCTTAGCGGTCGCGTATATAACGAGAGCGGCGTCCGCACCACCACAACGGCATACTCAGAATATACATTGTATCCCATAGTTTGGTCAATCAACCAACATTCGTAAAAAAGATAGCGTCAAGTTGTTGCAGTATCTCCAGCCGGGGGTATGTAATACTTCGCCAAAGTGACGTCGAACATAATCCCTAGGTCTATCACATGATTTCTCTGATTCGTTGATTCGTTCGACTGTTTGGTTCCTTGCAGTGTCCCGCTTACCTCTTGTCTCTTCCACGGGCCAATCAGGGTGGTATCGTCAGCTATTGGCCACGGTGCCTTGGGGAAAAGGACTCTAGATGCCGTATTAGTTGTAGTACGCCGACGCGGGGATTGTGGCACTGGTGGGGGATACGACGGTAAGTCCGCCAGCGCCTATCGCACATCCCTCCACGCTGGATAATGTTTCTCACAGGGTGGTTTCTGGGGGGCCTCATGCGACCGAGGCGAAAAATCAACAAATCGTGTTCGTCGATGAGCCGACCGTAACTCTGTTGGGAACAGTTCTCTGCAATCTACCATACGAGAGACACCAAGATCCGGTCTCCAACATTGGCTCTTCGTAGATAGGTTGGATCCCAAGTTATCTCCTTTGAGGGACTCAACAAGGGCTTACGGCATCCAGCTTCTCCCCGGCAATCACTTCTGCGCATGCGGAAATCACAGAGGTTTCATTCAGTGTCACTTCACCTGATAATCCTTCAATTGGTTGTCCAGAGCGTCCATTCCTAACAATGCCTTCGTGCAGCTTTGACATACGTCTGTGGGAGGATTGACCAGTCCACCGGCACGATCAAGGCACATTAATATACGTACCGCGTATTAGAAGACCAGAAGACAGAATGATTGCGCCTCGACCCGTCATCGATTGGGAACCTTCAGCATTGTTAGCTCCACGCAAGGAATTCCCATCCGTTTCTTCGTGGCTTTGGTGGGGACAAATCTCGGGGTGGAGATCGCATACTACTAATTGGGTCCTCCTCGAGGCTCCACCTTTGATTCGTCTAGCTGACTCGGGATATGTTAGACCCTGGATACGAAGTAGAACTGAAACCTTTCTTCAGGGCTCGACCCTGGGACTTAATGTTTGGTGGTCCATGTTAGCGTTTTTGGTAGGTGGTGCCGGTACTCGGAGTTGCTAACGGGATTCGTTTACTCCCGAGATGGATCATACAATTCGGAGACCTCAACTCCTCAATGTGAGTGACCTAACCAACTCTCATTTTGATCCCGCTGTGATCTGGCTGATAAATGATCGAGATAACTGAAATGATCACAAACTGGGAGTTACAGGGGGATCAAGGGGCCACAAAGATCATCTTTGAGGTTACGGCACCCCCCCGACCGTACCCTACAACCCGAAGATGCAACACTGTTGGAGCGAAATACCTGGGTTTCAGATTCCAAGCTTCGGCCGCGCTTAAAGGGCATCTCGTTACGCCTTTGTGTTATCTGGTGTGAACTTCGAGCACAGTTCTTCGCTTCATGTTTTATTCCTGACATGCGCTAGCGAACTTACGGTCCTTGAAGTTTCACATGCTTCCACAAACCGTGTTAGACGTGTGATGCTGTTGAACGACCAAACCACTTGCCGCGCGGCTTGTGATTTTGGTTCCGCAATCTCTCGCATCTTTCCGCGATCGCTCGAGACCGGTTTCTATTGGGAAGAGGTATGATCTCGGTTTAGAGCTTTGAATTCGAGATCGAGTATAAAGTATTCACACGTATGGAAGTGCGTACGATAGGTCGGGATTGATCCCCCCGAGGTAACAAACTGGGCAACGTCTGTTGGGCATCTTCGACTGCGGTCCGTGTCGACCCGTTTTCCTATCTCTGGTTATCTGCCACGCAAAATCCGATGTCAGAGCGTCATAGGACACGCGTCGTTGCTAGTTGTACGCGCGTCCTTGGGCACGTTGTCCATTTGGGGTGCCAGGAGGCCCGTTGAGACTTTACCGAGGATAGGCTTGTTCTGCTACGAGCCACAACGTAAGTTTGGGAGCGAGTTGCGGATTCGCGATCCGGAAGACCGTAGTCAATTCATTTACTCCCCGTACGTTTTACCTAGGGCAGGGCGATCCTGTGTTGGGAAAGGAGGATGCAAGGTTTCCAATTGGTAATGCGCAATCGGCCTTCATCGATGAAGACTGATCGGGGAACGCCTACATGGATTTCTATCCCTTTCACATGGCAGTGTACCGCTTACCAGATCCGCTCGTTACCCGGCATTCAGAGAGAGATCGGTCAGTTTCGTCCTGCCGTCTCCATCTATATCTCAGTCTCAATCGGTCGTTCCGTGTCGAAGGGCTAACCGTTCCGTGTACGTGTGCTATATTACATGATGAATTCTCGATTTGACTTTACATATCAGGAGAGAAGGGTGTCATCAGTCCGCGCCGGGAACTACCGTGATTACCCCACATATGAATGGTTGTCTCGCGTATTCGCTCGAGCCAGACTTTTTACACCAGTAGGCTTGGTAAGACGAACGTATATTTTTTGTTCCGATATTGGCGGATAGAGCTCAAAAGTCCTTAACCTGGCTAGCCAAGGATATGTATGTCCAACTGCGCTCCAATCTTGCGAGGATAAGTCAGGCTTGGAGACTCTGTTGAACCCGTGGCCTGCTGCGACAACCCTGGCTCACTAACGAAGAGACCCAGTCGCAACCCACTTTCTCATGATACGTTTACCGGCGACCTATGAGGTGCCGTGCAGCAACAATCGAACGCATTGGTAGGTTCGTGATCAAGCGAGTAAATCAACCTTGATCGAATTTGTCCACGAACGAGTGAGTATGCCTACCAACGGTATTTTCCAAGGGGGATCTTACGGAACAGGACGGCGTTTTGGAGTAAGTAACATCACGGTCGCAACACCGGAAACCTTTCTCCTTTTCGTACCTATTTCCAAAGGGCGGGCAATCCAATCATGGTGCTTTTTGCGGCTCTTTCCGGGTGGGCGTCATGCAGGGTAAGAAAACCATCTCACCTGCCGAGCCACTCATCTGCCGCTGGGCTTAAAAGGCCTTAGTCGGCGACTGATGTAGGCGGATGTTTTTGGAAGCATCTGGTAGAACCGGTAATCTATTAATTCCCCGCATCTTCGGTGAAAGTTCCTTTCCGCTGTCTTGTTTGGGTAAGGCGCGACGCGTCACGAGTCCAAGAGCGATAGTAGTCTTTCTGGTTCTCATGGTTTTACGTATACAGTGAGCGGTTCTTTTATGCGTTTGTTCGTGTACTGAAGCGTTCCACGCGGTTCCACCTGGCCTTGAGCCGGCCGTCTCTCTTCACCGGGCCAACTTCTTCGAGCACTTTCTCTCCGCTGCAGAGAGCTCCAGATATGTTTCCACCGTGGGGCTTACAATCAGATTTCTCCGTCAATGATGACCACGGGCGGTCAGGCAGGGAAAGCGGGGGGGATGCGGAGGGTGAGGGTTTTTCGCTTGGTGACTAATCACGGCTGATTGGTGGGCTGTTGGCTTTGCTTTGATTCCTTCATCCCGCGCGTTTTGTGGTGGAACGAGAAGTGTTTTGGTCGTTTCAGCTTCAGCTTTGTGGTTAACCCACGACTACGGGTTCCCATGTAACACGAAATGATAGGAGGACGGGATCGATCAATTCAAACCTTTCCGCCCGACGGAATCAGTTCGCATGTTATTGACCACCGGGAAGTATGCCTCCGAAGATGGGGCGAACGTAAAAATGGCGAAAGGAGGGCGTAGGGTGCATGCAGTGTTGGTACACTACTTATCATTGACACTAACGTACGTACTCGATGTCCTGTTCTCCAAGCTGGCCTTCGAATGGTTTTTTGTTCGTTTGTTTTCGGGGGCTTCCGAATCAATCTCGCCTGTATAAAAAGGCGGATCCGATGTTTGCCCGCACCACGAAGGAATTGAGATGCGAGTTTTTTTCCCCTCTACGAATGAGCCCGATTGGTAAGTAACCGCTGAATTCGAGATGACATCCAAGTACGAATCCAATGACATCCGTACACGTTCACCTCCCGTTTTCATCGTAATATGTAGGTGGGGATCCTTATGCGAACTCGTACACGTTCCTCGAAAGGTACCCGTCCGTTCAGGTACCCTCGTGTCCAGAGTTCTCCTTCCCACAAAAGATTTCAGAGACCGAGCGCTCCGGAGGGGAACACAATTGAGATAAGCATCCAAAACTTCATCTCATCCAACCCTACACCCTATACGTCCCAAGTGACACATAACGCCCAATCACATTCGATAACGGTGATGAACATCATCGGACTGGGTGGAAGATTTAATAATATTTTCAGAATGGATCAAAGCCGCTTATGGAGTGCGATAGGATAACGTTATATCCCTCCTGTCGCCGTAACACTTAGTGAGCATCCCGCATTATTTTTCGCACGGTCCGGGGTGGACGGTCGGTGTGCGTCACTGTCAATCGTTTATCCGTCCCATTGTGTCCTTCCTAAACGTGGACCGCTGGAGTTTTCACATTTCAATTGATGTTGACATACCCCCACGAGCTGTTCACCGATGGCGAGATGTGGTCACCGGATTTGTGATGGGATTCAGTTAGATTTTGCGCCGGGAGGGTGCAGATAATCATTGGGACCTCGGGAGAGCAAGCCTGCTGCGGGTGTAACTGATCGTGGGAAATCCTCGGTCAGTAATCCGACTATCAAGCTTTCCAAGGACCCGTGCTGTTGTCTTCGGAACTCTTGACGATGTCGACCGGGGAAGTCGGAACCCCTGTGCGGCCCGGCACTAGCAGTTTTGCCACCATCTGTGTTACCAGTGGTAGATTCATCGCCTTCAAAAAAGTATCACACATTGTTATTGAACACGAAGAGACTACGCCAGGAGTATGACGCTCAGGCTCTTGACAACGTCCATCGCCGCACCCAGCTCGCCCTCTGCTAATTGACTTCGCACTGTCCATCCCCTCGACGCAGAGTTTGCTCTGAAAGGAGATAGTGGAACTGGTTTTTCTTCCTAATGGACTTCGACCCGGACACGCGTGGTGATGAGATTTTTTTGTACTTCCTCGGTATACCACGTCACCTCAGGTGCGGCCGCGGGACAAACATACAGAAACTATCGACCAGCTTGTTTCAGCCTTTTTTCGCGAATGACCCGTGTACTGTCCTCGCCCTCGTACGTCCGACGTTCTCTGCGATCACTTTAGGACCGTCTACTTGAATGATTACGGAGGCGGAAGTTAGGCTGTCGCAGCTGCTTTCTTCAATGCTGTCGGATCGACCCAAGCCCGGCGGGAGCTCGAGAAAGTCGGCTTCGATATCCTAGTTGGTAGTTTCCATCGTTGAGGAACAATACAGGGGGCAGTTTCATGTCGAGAATAAGGCGGAGGCTCCTTATCGAAGTTCTGTAAACTTTTTTTGAGGGGGGTGCTGTACGCAACAGTAGCATAAAACCAATCTCCACGAATAAATCCCCTTCTGGCCTAACCTGGAACCAAGTGTAACGGTCTTAGACTCTCAGGGAAGTCAAGACACCAGCAGAAACGACGTGGGGTATATTCTAGATTTCGGCACTTGGTGGCCAATGTTCTGGCTGTACATCCCGCGATAAGTGATATCGGGGGGTCGTGTGACGCGTTGGGGTTACGGTTCAGAACATTTGTTCAAGAGAGGTATGAGTATGAGACATAATGTCGGCAGAGGCGAGGGAGGGGAGCTCAACGCAAATTCAATCATGATGCATGACCCCTTCCGCAAAACATGTCCACCGCATGCTGCGCGCTCAAGTTCCTCGACCCTTGCGTGGTAACCGGTAGATACACCTCCGACCTCAGCACTGCCTAATATCTCGGAACCAGATACAAGCTCATCAGACCCTAGCAGAAAAGGAAAAACACAGAACTCCGGGAGGGACTTCGTTGGGTATTGCCGGATATTCGATATGTGGATGGAGAGGGTTTGTTCGGGTATCGGATTTGGTCACTATCCGGAGTTGACGGGGGCATGACTTGATTATCCGACATGAACAAAGAAGACAATGTGCTTTCTATGCGGGTCTCGGTCAACCTAATGGCACACATACAATCTTAGTCATGGCAGAGAAATAGGTCCGTGAAGTACCACAGGAATAAGTTAGTGATGTACAACCCCCCGGAAACCCTGTTAATCCTCCCTTCATACTTACATTGAACCACCCTGCCGAAGAGGACCACGGCGCTCCTTTGCGCAGAATCGTAAGGGAGAGAAGTGGGTCACCCGATGAGGGGCAAGCCTTTAAGGATGAGAAAGCCCACCAGCGATGTTGCACTAGCGCCTGCGAAGGAGCTGACAGAGACTTCTTGGATGTAATGCCCTGTCGTATATGCTCCAAGGAAGGCGATCGTGTACGGTTCGGAGGCGTTTGTTCGACGATCCATGGGTCAGGTGGAGGATTAGGTGTAGGGACAGAAGAGGGATAGCGGGCCAGGGAGTAAACGTGGCAAGTTTGCAGGGATGGGGGAAAAGGAAAGGAGATAAGTTCGTAATCCGGGCCGGGTGGGAGGGAGATTCGTGCGGAGAACTGGGGGACGGGAATAGGATGGGGAATGGCCGTCAAGGTCGTCAGGGGTAGATTCAATGTTGTTTGGTACCCGTTCTCCGACCTCTCGTTTCCCCCTCTTCTATCTTTTTTAGCGCCTCTTGCCACCCGGCGAACACCGCGTTAACTTGCTTAACACTAGAGGACGAAGGGGGTCGGATGAGGTCATACATATCAGAAACCAAGGTTGGTTCTGGTGGATATGCCTTCCATCTTGCATTGAGCAGGTTGGCGCGTATCTGAGCACGTGTTACTTGCACGAACGGCGTTATGAGGCGTTTATCACGAGCAGAGGTCTCCTTTCCAGAGATTCCTTGCATGAATTGGGAGTACAATGCACCGTTCTCTCTTTCGAAGTCTCGTTGATTTCGCATTAACGCCTCGAAGACCTCCGCGTTCTTTAACACCGAAGTTCGGCTGCGCTCGGTATGGATATTGGCCATTGTTTTACGAACCACAGAATCGCGGAGGAAAGCGGGGATGAGGGTGAACCTTTCAGTGAGGTGGTCAGCGACGTAGGGATCCGCCTTGAGTACATCTCCTGGGCTCAAGGTGTACAGCCCGCAATCGAGGTACAAAACCTCTCCACGGATGGTGGTGAAGTAAATCCAGTAGTGATCGTTAGGGTCTTGTCCATAAGTGGTCGACTTGGCCTGGGTGTCATAGTATGCAAGCCGGCCGATACTAGGTCCACTGACAGAACCAGCCATGATGCCAAAATCAGCGATTGGGCATGATCTCACGGTGAGCCTGGTCCTGTGGTGAAATTGCCAATCTTGACGCTTAGCGTCAGCATCCGAGGTGGTAGTATAAAGTTCGGCCAGGAGCGCAATACAAATGGCGGTGTTGATTAACAAAGCATTGCCCTCGCGGGTGATCCTGTCCCGTAGCCTGCGAGCATCGATTGGGGAAGGATACCGGGGCCACCAAGCTTCCGGCTTTTTCGCCAATTCGTCGAAGGAAACGGGATCTCCGAGGGAAATTACAGTGCAGGCGGTGCCATTGGCCTGACGAATTTGTTTTGGACCGCCAACGATTACGCGGTTGAGAGCAGGGTGACCTTCGAGGGCAACTGAACTGTGGAATTGCTCGATGATGAGTGCGAGGAAGGGGTAGAAGGAGCGTAGTTCGATCCTATCCGTCTCGCCTGGAAGTAAGCAACAGGGTCAAGTCTGTTCAAAGGCAGATAACGCTCCTACTCACCGCAAACATTCTTGTGCGTCGGCCAATCCACTTTCTGGCATCGATTTGAGCAGTAGAGTCGCTGAGGAATCCAGTCGTAAACACGTGTCCCTGCCCCTGAAATCTCGGAATCCCACACCTCACCGCAATTCGCGCAGAGTCTCAGCTTGCGTTGTGATTCGCAGACGGAGCATCTATCCAAGGCTTGCAGTGGTAATGGGACTCTCTCCGGCTTTGGTTCTTCGGGTGACGACCAGAGGTTGAAGAACATGGTGACGGTTATTGGAAACAGAGTGGATCTTGCCAAGAAATGCTTGGCTCGCGGTAACGATAGGCCGAAGCCCTGTCGTTTATCCTCCACTCTAATCCGGCACGGCCGCGGCACGCTCACATAAAGAACTGATGACCAGCCGCAAGATGCAGGGACAAAGTGTCGGCGGCTGTGGATGCAATGGCTCGAGTTTCCTCCCCTGGTACCTCTCGCAGGGAACAGCCGGAAGTGGCTGTCACTCCCACATACAGCCATGCACCCTCAGAAACAGAACTGATCATCCTCATATCGCTTTGGCATCGACGATTTACCCGACTGCTTTACTCGACGGAACATCTGGAGGGGGCGGCGACCCGACTCAGATCGAGATGCATCGACTTTTGGGGTCTTCATGAATGCAACCGAGGCCACTCTGGCAAAGTAGGTCCTCTCTCTTGGTTTCTAACCGCGTTTTGGAAGACCAGCTGACGACTGTGTCTACCGAGTTTAGTTCAGGCCTGTAGGGACATCGCGGTCCGTCTCGCCTGTACGTAGCTTGAATGTTTCACCTAACCATACACTATCATCTCTGCAAGTTGCACATCGGGTTCCTGTTTCAGGACTCACTCGTGGGATGTCGGGTTCGTCTCGCTCAAGCGACTCGGAAGCACCAGTCGGTACTTTTCGTCTCTCGACAATCTCTCTCTCGTTCCTTGTTCAACTCAAGGGGACCTTAAGCCGGGTATTCTCCGTAGTTTCAACGGTTATACGATCACCAAAGTGATCTGATTTCCTGAGACACGAGGAATAACAATCTCTCATGTGAGTGCATATCTCACCATCTTTTCATCTCAGGTCGTAACTTGTACGTCAGCTGTAGCTCGAATTGTGGAACGTGGACATACGGGATGTAACCATTTCCTAACCGCATGCGTGCGTTGTGCTCAGGTAAGGAGATTGGCGCAAGTGGAGGCAATTTGCGATTGGCGGCCATTCCTCCTGTTCTTGGATCACGCAATAACCACCATTGTGGGCCAGGTTACGTCTGCGTGTCGTCCCGTTTGGCCAGGGCTGAGTACTTAAGCACTTGACTTTCCGCTATTTGGTCATAGACTGCTACATTCTGCTGGCTTCGAAATACAGACTATTACCAACGAACGTATGCTCCATATATCGCTCTATCAGTGATTGGAAGCTGGTCTCTTGGAAAGCCAGGTCATAACCCGTTCTAAGTTTGCCTCATCGTGTCACTTCTCCTCGATCTGCTACCTACTCATTCCGAGGCCCAGTGAAGTGTTGAGGTAAGGGGAGTACCTGTCTTTTCCATGGTTACCAACAACGTCAACAAGAGAGACATGGTCGTCATCCTTCAGTGAATAAAGTACGCCCAGTTCCGGAGGTTACCGAAGACAAAGTCCCGTCCATGAAGCAAGTCGAGGGCCTTGGCGAGACCCGTACGGATGACTTTTGTGTTTGGCGGGGGTGAGGAAGGAGATCTGAGAAAGAGCGGCAAAGATTTGTGGCGTCCAACATATACTCCATGGCAACCATATACATGTCACCGATAATCCACGTGCAAGAGCGCAAAGCTGAGGTGAGTGGGGGGTTCTGGCTAGCGAGCGAGCGATAAGCATCTTCATTATACTTTGTGACAAACTTCACCAAGACGACCGAGTGGTTTAGGAACAACCACGTTCATGTTGCCCCCGCTCAGAAAAGTAGACCATCAGGAGTGGGATCGGGGCGATAATTGGGACAGGTAGTTTGTGCCTCCATCGAATATCGAAGACGTCGGGGAACCCAAGGAAGGTAGCCATCATCAGTGAGATAACAGAAGAGAGCTTTGGGCCGGAGTTACCCATGACGAAAGAGGTTCGTCGATGCGAGGCCATGGACGAATTTCTGCTGGTTGTTGAACCGATCGGTAAAGATATTGGAAAAAGCGAAAGGAATGAAAAGTATCAAGGAAAGTATGTATACCGAAGCGCATACGAGACCCTGGCTCTCCGGACTTGACAAAAGCTGGTCAAGATCACGAAACGAAGGCAGAGAGCGGGGGACGTACATCGGAGCAGAGTATATCTTGAGTAAATCTCTTCGAGATTAGCCTGAACGAATCTGGGACCCAGAGCGGGGACCAAATAGAGGGTTGTTACGAAGGCGAGGGTAGAGAATCCGAAGGAAGTGTAGAAGGCTGGGATAGATGGCACTGGGCACTCAATCGAGGAAGGTCTGATGGTGAGCCAGGACGCGATTGGGACCAAGACTTCCAGGAGGAAGAATCCAGAAAGCGGGCGAGGTTTTGGACCACCGGCCATGGCTTTTTCAATGAGATGGCACAGGGAGACAAGTGAGCGTGTCGCAAGGGTAAGTAATAATCGATAGGCGATCTTGTTCACTACGTCCACTACATCTCTACTCGACTGCCTCTATTTCTATAGTCGGTATCCTACCTGTGGGAGAGACGGGATAAGCGCGTCTGTTCTCCCCAACGAAGTCTTCGCAGGTACTATTCTTGGGGACGTTCCAAAGATCCACGACCTCACTTTCGTTCACCGCTCCCCTCCAGCGATGCACCCTCACCCGAATCGTTCACTACCACTCCTTCTTCTCCCTTACTCCCTCCACCCGCCCTGCCACAGGGTGCTACAACTTCATTCACCGACCCTTTGTTACCCCCCATCTCCCGACATTCGCTTATCCCGAAGAAGTAGTACCTCCTCATGACAGACCAAGCTATTCAATCCATGAGGGAGCTGCTAAATGGGCTCGCACAAAACCCGCAGTTCAATTCAACTGTTCCCCGGATTTTGTTTCCCTGGTGGCGGGGTTGAAGGGCAGTGACTGGAAGAAGTAGGTCAGGACTGTAGCTGAGCAACATCAATGCGCCGGGGACAAGCGGGGTGAGAAGAAGACGTCGCTTTTCAAAAACTAGGACTAAGAAGAGGGTGTTTTGGTAGACGTGAGCTAACTCGTTTCGCCGATGCGTATTGTCGTGCTGACGCTGGGTAAAAGTCCGTAAGGCTATAACTACGTGTAGGTTTGAATAAATGAATATCCAACTTTTGAAGAAGGCGCAGGGACCCCGACCGCTCTGTCCGGTCATGGGTAGCGCGAAACTCGGCTACTGGCACCCTTCTACGATGTTTAGAGATATCTCTTGTCTTAGGGACAGTCGCCCATCGAGACAAGATACACTGAGTGACTATCCGCAAGACTAGAAACATACACATCCGTTTCAAAAAGGTTCCAGTAACCGAGATTTACTCATCAATGTCTGAGAAGCTTCCGCGTACCCCACGCCGGTGGAGGTTAAGGATCATGGAAAAAGATGACACTGTCACCCTTCCCAGGTCCCGACGCTTGGTGGTTTGGGTCGTTTTCGAGCGAAAAGGTCATAGGGACATGGTTCCAGATGCGCGGCTTGGAGATTATGCATTTAGACCAACTTTGACTGTACATCCTAATTTACTCGTCCTCAGTGCGACCTTCAACCTGGACCCTTCGTAGTGCTCATGGTCTTCACCGTCCTACCACTAAGTATGTAAGTATCGGCAATGCCTCAGGCCTCAGGCCTTGGGGCTCAAGCATCCAGATCTTTCCCAACTTCTAGCTTCGTCCAATCTTCCTCGCTCAGTCCAAGACTCGCCCGATCCCTCTCTCTCCATTCCAAGATTCCAAACCTGTGATTTACCCTTCTACCCTGGGAAGACGCGCCGATCCTCTGCACCCTCCCGTCTCGTTCACCGGTGTCAAGTACATTACCTTTGCCACGCGCGAATGCAGTGATGCCATGCTGCGCATAATCCATGGCTCGTAGGTTATAAACAAGATTCGAGAAGTCAGGAGGTAGTTCGACCTGTTTTGTCGAGGTTCCTCCGAAATAGGATCTTCAGGTCGGTACGATTCGAGTGAATCTCCGAACGCTTTGCGACTCCTCGACCTTTTCCAGAAGGCGAATCTGGATGGGTCTTCGGAGAGTCCTTCCGTGTCGTCAGAGATCATGAGGTTGCCAGGGTTAAGCATGAAGAGGTCGATTGAGCATTTGCCGAGGTTGAGTGAAATGAGAGGGATCGTTGGAGAGGTTGGGAAGTGGTTGAAGTATTGGGATATGCCTTGAGTTTTTTCTTTCCCTTTTGCTTTGGACTTCGTCTGGACGACTGACATCTGATCTTTGCACACGCTTTTGTCACCCCGTGCGGATCCCATGATGATAAACCTCTATTTGTTGTATGTCGTAAGCATGGTCACCGTACTTAGGGATTACCTTTGTACCTGTATCTCGAGCGTGTGATGACCTGGACCCCAGATGGGATACAAGAGACCTTCTCACAACTCTGGCGTTTCCGAGACCCTTCTAAGTACAAAAGTACAGTGAGTAAAGAGCGGGAAAATTCCGCATAGATTACTAGTATTGCAAACATACGCACACATCATTGAATCTACACCCTAGCCATTCACTCGCACCCATTGCACTTCCGGACATCGATGTCGTCCACGTACGAAGACATGCTCGTGACCATGGCCTTTTGCACACTGGGAAAACAGAGAAATACCCTGTCCAGAGGAACTCTCTCATGCTTCCTGGCCTTGGTCAACTCTAATGCCTCACGGCAGTGTCGTGACGCTGCCCAAGTAGGGTATTGCAGCTCGAGGACCTTGAGAGTCGGACATGGTATGCCCGGTCCGTATGTGGCGTCGGGATCGAAAAGGTCCGCGATGTACGTTGGAGGAGGGGGTGGAGGTGGGGTGAGGACCTTCAAGAACTCGGACACACAAGTCCTGGTCAGTATCAGAGTCGCCAAGTTTGGCATATCGGAACAGATCAACTCCACAAGAGCCGGTGGGATTTCGAACGACTCCGGCTTCGACATCTCGTCTGCTTTGAGGTCCTCCAAAACGAACTTCCGAATCCAATGAAGGGGTAACTTTCGAACGAGTGCAATCGCGTCCGAGAAAACATGGCCATCGTCTCGGTCGCGCTCTTCTTCTACGCCCTCATCTGCGAAGGTGTAGTCCCGGACGTTCTGCACGTGCGAGATGTATATCGAGGCACCGTTGGCTTTCTCGACGGTCACCGTACACTTGGTCACCCGCCGCCAGCGCTTCATCTGGAGTGTGACGCAGGAGAAGTCCGTGAGGGAGAAGGCGTCTCACGATGTTGGAAAGGGGTTCTGGGGGGGTTGATCAAACTCAACGCTCGATGCCACTTCCATGAAGACAGAGCAATCGGATGGGTATTGAATGTGACTGAGGGTGCATTGAGATCGGCGGGTGGACCATTTGAAGCGGACGTTGCGTAGGTGGGGGAGATCGACTGGTTGGAGCT
>MU118229.1:17545-27742 GCA_014904855.1 Thelephora ganbajun | reverse complement strand
GGGAAACATATGTTGCGCGCATAATGAGTACGAGATGAAATCAGACATAACATGAAATCAAACATGAGGACGATTGGGAAACATCAGAGCCCGAATTACTATAAATGGTATACACAAGGAAAGTGGACTTAGAAATGAAACGAACGAGTGATCGGAAAAACGGTCGGAGTCTGGAATGTTCCGAATGCGGTGTTAGGATTGATGATCCTAACAGGTGATCCCCAAAAGTCACGATGATGAGACGAAAGAGGGGATAAGGGAAAAATAGAATAAGAGAATCAAGGGGGGACATTCAAGATCCCAAGGGTGTCCCAAAGCCGGGATTTCCTGAGATTTCAAGACTGGGGAACTAATTTCCACCAGTCGTGCTAATATACAAGTTGTTGTGATTGTGAGTAAACAATCGTAAACAAATGAACAAACATAACTAAATATAAATGAAAGACATGATCATGTCATCAGAATGATGTCGTTAAGGCATCATTAATAGAATAGGAGGAAAATAAAAGAAAGTGGTCATCGCCTCATCAACTCATCCAACCAATCCTCCGTTCCTCCCATGTCGTCCAGTTGCTTCCTCATCCTCAATGGCTTCATGGTGTCTCGTCGCAATACAGCTCGTCCATGGCCTATCCGTTCGCCCCTGGGTCTCGACTTGACTCAATTTGTAATGTCCGGCTTACGTTTGTTGTGGTATTATCCCCATTTTCCCACCGCCCTTTACACCGACTCTATTTGGGTCACTGCTATGTCTTCTTTCAAGAGCAATGTCGCGAGGGGAGCGGCTTCTCCCTTGGGGTCTGATTTGACCCTGACCAATCTCTTGACAGTTGGTCTGGTCGACTGGGAAGGGGTGAACTTGAACGATGAGCATCCCCTCAACAGTATGCGTTTCGCCGCCATGGTAGCCAAACAGTTATTATCTCGTCTTGAGGTCGTGGAGGGCCAGGTAAGTCTTGTGGTTCTAACTAATACCCCTGTTGACGTTGCCCAGGTCATCGCCCATACCAACGCCTTACAACTTCAGGCGTCAGGGTTGGATAGCTTGATTAATGTGCGGATTGAGGATCATTGTGTTCTCCTTGCCAAGAACACGGCGCTCGATCGGGAGGTGGAGGTCTTGAAGCATGCCATGAGTTGACTGGAGGGTGAGTTTAGTGTGCTTTTGGCACATGTGGAGGCCTTGGAGTGGGTTACCCCATCAGAGTACCTCTCAGTGGAGGATCTGTTGCGCCAGGGTGTGGAAGGTGAAGTTGCGGATATGGAATTGGAAGATGCTCAAGAGGTGGGACTTCGTTTGGATTTTTGTGCTCTGGTTGAGGTACCCGAGCCCATAGACACTACCGCACCTCTGTTTCCTTAGTCCTTGGTTCGGTCGGGCCTCTTAATCCAATAACTCATTTCGTATTTCTTCATGCATTTGTGTGAGCAAATAAGGGTATATTGAGGTGAGCGAAGAAACAAGAAACCACGCAATGACAACATTCTAGTGCCATGTTCTTGGCGAGAAGGAACCGACGATCCTTGACTCGCACATTGACTGAGGTGTCCAAACCCGACGCCTGGAGTTGTAAGGCATTGGTATGGGAAGCAACCTGATCAACGTCAGCAAGGGTATTATCCAGAACATCAAGACTTACCTGGCCCTCCACAACCTCAAGACGAGACAACAATCGCTCCACAACTGTGGCAGCGAAGCGCATACTGTCTAGGGGACACTCAGCGCCCGAGTTAGCCCCCTCCCAGTCGACCAGGCCGACCATCAGGAGATCCATCAGGGTAAGGTCAGACCCCAGTGGAGCAGCTGCTCCCCTCGCGATGTTGCTCTTGAAGGACGACATAGCAGCGACCCAAATGGAATTGGTGTAAAGGGCAGAAGGGAAATGAGGGTAGTACCATGACGAATGTGGCCCGGACATAACGAACTGGGTCAGATCCAGACCCAGAGGAGAATGGATAGGCCGAGGATGAGCCCTATCACGATGGGACACCATGAAACCATTGAGGATTAGGAAGCAGCTGGAAGACATGGGGAGAATGGATGACTAGCAGAAGACAATGAGGACACAAGACGTTTACCCACTTTCTTTTAATTCTTTCCTATTCTATTCATGATGCCTTAAGGACATCATTCTAACAACGTAATCATGCCTTATGTTTATTTATATTTGTTCAGTTGTTGACGATTATTTATGATCACATGTATATTAGCATGACTGGTGGAAGTTAGTTCCCCAGTCTTGAAATCTCAGGATATCCCGGTCTTTGGGACCCCTGAAGATTGCCTGCATCCATTCGTTGGCTCTCTATCCTCTCTTTCCCCTTTCTTTCCTCCCCTCTCTTACGTCTCATCATCGCAAACTTTTGGGGATCACCCCCCTCTTGCATACCCACGCTCGGTGCGACCCCTCTTGTTCAGACCTATCATCGCCCTAGTGTGCTCAACCAGTGTCAGATAGTGACACTTCCAGGCCCACCCGCTTCTCATTGTAGTATAGATAGTTCCAGGGTTGGTGGCCCTGACATGTCTTGTCATGTCTTTGGTCTAGTATATAAGCCCCTCGTTATACTACTTGTATTCCTTAGATTTGATATCCTCAATATTTGGCTACTCATCCCTAGTAGGAGCCAATGGCTAACTTCCATAGGAGGTGGGACATTCTCTATAGGAGAACAGGCAAGACAGCTGTCCGCAGCATAGAATTATCTAGGGGTGGGCCTCCTTACTTATTGTCAGATGCCGAATGAGGCAGGCAATGGGTCTGGATGTGGGATGTGCCCTGAAGATATGCTGTGGGATGGGTCTTGTTTTCTGATGAACAGTCAGCACCCCTCCTTTAGCCATGTGTTAGGATTATGCGGTTTATGGCACATATGATTTTTGAAAACTTTTTAATCCTTACGATATCACGTTCATTACCCCACCTTTTTCCTTCAAGATACCCTATCAGTTTCAATCTCTTAACAAACGGACACTTTGGTAGTCACTCTTTCACCTATTTCGCCTTGCTCACACCAACAGCCAAGATGATGAAGAAGATATATTTGTAGTACTGGTACCGGTACTACCTCGGCAAATACTGGGACACGATTCTACTCAGTGTATTCCAACTCATCATCTACAGCCCCACCGCGAACTACATCCAAGACCACCACAGGACGAACTTCAGCCTCCATCTCACCCAACGCGAGCGAGTCAAACTCCTCTTGGGAAATAGGGAACACCAACTGTAGTTCCCCTCCCACGAAATCAGAGGACAGGAGACGAGCGGAGACTGTGGAGTTGGGCATCATGGTGACTGCCCTCATCACGCTCAGCATCTGATAACCCCTCACTTCCGGACTCGGAATCCCCATCTGCTCCCAAGTCAACTCCACGACGCGCCCGCCGCAACTTGGACCTGAGGTCTCGTTCGACTCCGAGCCACTTAGAGTAGTTGGGATGGCGTTGTCCTAAGGCCTTTCGGTAAGGATGATAGTCGCACTGAACACAACTTGAACCTACGGCTCCTTGACACTGCCAAGCTCCCACAATACGATCCTCAATGGCCCTAGCTTCGTCCTCAGAAATCGGACGAAGAGTGGTAGTCGACTCGACTACGGTCCTACGTGGAGCTAAGCCTAGTGGAAGGACCGGAACTGGAACCTCGTTCTCGGGAGGAGCTACAATAGGCTCCTCAGGATCGGCTTTGAGAACAGGAGACGTTGGACGATGAGGAGTAGATGGAGAAGAGAATGACAGTGCCTCTCCCGAACCGTCGATTGGAGACTCCGGAGTGGTGCACGTACACATCTTGTCTCTTCGAGACAAGAGCCCACGACAATGGAGCTCTAGTTGAGACGAATGGCCCCCAACGAAGCTGATGAGTGCGATGTGCTTGTCTTGCAGGGTATTCAGGCAACCCCTATGACGGTCCAAACGACTCCATCCTTCTCCAACTCGGTGTTAACCTTCTTGTTGGCATCAAAGGAGAAGCGGTCAACCGTCAGAAGGCGATTGTTTAGAAGGGCCACCTGACCCTTCAATGCCTGAAGATCGGCCTCTACACGATTGTTCTATGCGGTATACGTGTCAGTCTTAATCGACTAATACGGTATACCAGACATACCCTTCGACATTCCACTTCAAGCAGGGACCATAGACGATCGGCAACCACAGCCGAGTACCGGATACTGCGAGACGACCACTTGTGCGGCTCGTCGAATTCTTGAGGATCAATCAAACCGGACGACACCAAGTCAAAGAGAACCTTTTCATCATCGACCATATCACGCCCTCGACGCAAATGGTCCTGGTTCATAAGCACTCCAATAGCCTGTTGCCAGACTATATCGTCGAAGGAACATCCACTAGCAAATTGGCGATGAGGGAACTCATTATCAACCTGCGAAATCACCGCATTCACAAGCTAAAGGCAAACTGAGATGAGTTTCACAAATCGAAACTCAGTCAGCTCACCTACCGATGACATGGTCGGGTATTCGAACCCATAACTGTCCTTGGTGGGTTGTCCATGCTTGCAGTGAGGATGTGCGTTGAGACAAGTAATCTTCTGATTACGAGGAGAGATGAAAGTTTGGTTGTTCTCAAGAGTCATGGTGAGGAGGGAAGGGCGAATTGCTGAGGGAATAGCGAAGGAAACAGTTGAGTTAAATACTCTCTCGCTAAGTCTCCTCTCCTCTGCCAAGATGATTTCGCCTTATTCCGCCACACTTAGTCAGCGGCCTGCCATGGGAAAAGCACAGTCAGCAAAACCCACCGCCATCCGATCAAGAAAGGATCTTCGATCTATAGTGCTGAGCAAGCACTTTCTATTAATAAACCTTCCACTCGTTCTTATTGGTTTATCATTTCCTTCCTTCACTTTCTTATTCTCTAGAAAAATGATGGATGACGAAGATGGAGCACCAAAAGGACCAACGGAACTCCTTTAGGATCAAACGGAGTCCCGATGGTCTGTGCGCTATCACATGAAGGAGGCAATAATCTGTGCGTTATCACAAGGAGGAGGCAATGGCCCGTGCACAAGAGCCTACCCTATAGTGTTTAGATTAGTATATAGGCAGCCTCCCTAGCCCTTGTAGCTCCCCAGTCTTATTATCGTTAGATATCCTCTCCCCTCTCGCTATACAGTGAGCGGTATTTAGGCTGAGGGTGCTATCGAGAGCCTTTGACACGATCCCTTCCTCTCCCACTCTCATAAACATCTAGTGGTCAACTCTTACCGAGAGACCCCTTCTTCACTTTGTCACCAGGGCACCCATTGGAAACCTTGGGTTGAATCCCGCGTTGTTCAGGACACCTCCAAAGATACTGTTCACTGCCAGTCTGAAGTGGTTGTTTGTCTTGGAGGCCAACCCACTGGAGTACTGTGAGCGCAGGCACCTTAAAGACGAGTATCCTTTTTGTCGGGGAGTAGCTATCCTTGTTTGTGCCGGTGAGCGTTTGGGCTAGAGTGGCCTGACACCATGGTGACCAAAGCAGATGGAGTCAGGTGGAAAGTGTCATTGTGCTTTTCCTGTATACCTCCCTTGTTCACTCAATATACCCTGATTCTGAACCATTCACACGAACACCATGAAATGGAGAACAAAAAGGTATCATTGATGAGGCCCTGACTACTGAACAGGGAAGGCAGAGGCATCTGGAACAAGGGCAAGGACGGCACGATCGGAAGAGTTGGGAGACCACAAACCCTCCTCACCAATCTCCATCCCCTCCTCCTCTACTTCCTCACCAACCACCGCTTCACCCTCCCCAATGGCCTCCTCCAACGAGATGTACCCAGAAGACTGCGGCTGATCCCTCTGCTCCCAGGCCAGCTCCAGCTCCAGCATCTGAACCCTCATCTCCCCATCAACCAGGCAGGCAGCCCTGACAATTCAACTTGAGCAACATCAAAGTCAATCAAGGCAAACGCCTACCTCAAGCCGCTCTACTAGGAAGCGCAATCAACTCCCTGAGGTAAATATCAAAAGCCTCATCAGTCCAGAAGGGAAGGAGGATGATGGGATGTTCCAGGAGATGGTGGGTGAGTAGGAGATAGGAATACCCCAATCTAGCCTTCCTGGAAGCTACCCTCAAAAATCAACATTTGTGGAAGGGCAAGGCAAGGAGGACAATAAGAACGCGCTGATGAGAAGCCAGGGCCCATTCAACCTCTGGAGAAAAAGAGAAGCTAAGCATGCAGGGACCACCAGCAACCATGGCAATATGAGTAGATGAAGAGAAAAGTGGATGATGGAATGAGTAGATGGAGACTTGGAGGACGTCCAACCGCACTCTTTTTATTCTATTCTATTCTATTCTATTCATGACGCATTAATGACTTGATTCTGACGTTTGTATCACGCCTTCTGTTTATGTTTAGTTATATTTGTTCCCTTGTTTATGACTATTTACTTACGATTACGACGACTTGTATATTAGAACAACTGGTGGAAATTAGTTCCCCAGTCTTGAAATCTTAGGATATCCCTCCCTTTGGACATCCGAAGATATCCAGCCGTTATCCAGTTGGATCCCTTCTTTCATTTTCCCTTGATCCCCTCCTCTTTGTCTTCATCACAACTATTGGGGATCACCCCCTCTAGAACACTGTTGAATCGTTGACTACCCTCTAGTCTGGTTCGGTCATAGCCCTAGTGCTATTGACTTGCTACTTTTTGCGACCCGCACTGGCCCCAGCACACTGTTGAGTGTTTTTGTGAGTCCATAGGGCAGGTGGCCCTAACAGAAAGATATGCTTATCTCCGCAAGCAATAGTGTTAACATGCCCAACCACCCCTCTTTTGGATACATTTCTTTTGTGGTCCTGATGGATATCACTGTCATTTAGTTTGTTTATGTATCCAAATACCATTAGGATTTGCACCTCTCTACTCTCACTCTCTCTTGATGTGGCTCCCCAAGAGAGTACTACTCGACCCTTCGCTGGTTTGGCATAGCCTCAAAACTATGTTGTCCTCATCGTCTTGTAGATTGGGTGTGCTTATGGCATATCAAATCACTGAGCCATGACACCGTGCCACCAAAACACCAAACTCGCCATCCAAAAGGGCCACCTTCTGCTTCAACTCCTCCACCTCCCACTCCAGCATAGCATTCTTAGCCAAGAGGAACCAATGGTCCTCAGACCACTGATTCAACAAGGAGTCCAATCCCGACACCTGAAGTTGGAAGGCATTTTCCTGGGTCCAGGTCTAAAAAGAAATATTAGGACCAAGTGAAATAGAAGCAAAACAAACATCACTCACCAGGGCCTCCAACACCTCAAGGTGAGTTAAGAGCCTTTCCCCAACTGCAGCAGTGAAGTGCATACTATCACAAGGGCATTTGTCATCGCGCTTCATTTTCCATACCCTTTTGTTCACTGAATACTTGAAATAAATCACTCATTTCCCAACCCACACATGCAAACAAACAAGAGTGACATTGGCAGATCCCCACTACTGAGTAGGGAAAACAGGAGCAACCAGAACTAGCATGAGGACCGCATGATCAGAGGAAGTAGGGGACCATAACGGCTCCTCATCTAATTCTATATCCTCCCCCTCTTCTTCCTCTGCATTGTCAACTTCATCATCCCTCACAGCTTCCTCCAAGGAGACGTACCTGGAAGACACCTGCTGATCTCACCACTCCCAGGCCATCTCCAACTCCATCATCCATACCTGCATCTCCCCCATCTCCTGATCCATCACTGATGGTCTTCAGATTGTTTGTTGAGAAGGGAATCCAACCCTGAGACTTGGAGTTGGAGCAGATTAGTGTGAGTAACAGCCTGAGGAAAAGAATGACTCAGCACCCAGCAAAGGAGGATAAACAAAGGACACCACTTATCTGAGCCTCCACAGATTCAAGTTGCGACAGGAGTCGCTCTCCTACCACAGCAGCAAAATGCATACTGTCATGGGGACACTCCTCCTTGTTATTCACCCCCTCCCAATCCACCAACCCAAGCCAACTCCAGTTCCATCATCCACACCTGCATCTCCCCATCCCCTCCCACCAATACAAGCTACCACCCTCCTCTCTCAAGCTGCTCTACTTGGAAGGGCAATCATCTCCCTGAGGTAGTTATCAAAACCCTCAGCAGTCCAAAAGGGGAGAACAATGATGGGATGCTCCAGGAGGTGGTGGGTGAGAAGAAGGTGAGAATACCCCAATCTCACCTTCCTGGAAGCCACTTTGAGGAAATGACATTTGTGGAAGGGTGAGGCGAGGAGGACAACAAGAACACGATGATGTGAAGTGAGGACCCATTCTGTCATCACACTTCCTTGCATACCTCGCTTACCTGAAAATATACCCATTTTCTTATCACAACAAGCCATTGAGAACAAGAGAAATGAAGTAACATTGGTAGCAGGGACCGCCGACATCAGAATGAATGAGGAAACAGGGGAGTGCTAGTATCAACAGGATCTAGCCTATCTACTAGATCTTGAAAGTCAGGACAAAGTCCCAACACAGCTGCCTCACTCGTGTCCATTGAAGCCACCTCCCCTTCGCCACCCATCTGCAACAGATCCTCTACCGATAGGTACTCCGAAGGAGTAACCCACTCCAAGGCTTCGACACGTGCCAGGAGGACGCCAAACTCGCCATCCAACCAATTTACTTTATGTTTCAGCTCCTCCACCTCACGCTCTAGTGCCAAGTTCTTGGCAAGGAGGGTTCGGTGATCATCAACCCGCACATTAAGGGAAGCATCCAAGCCTGACACCTGGAGTTGGAGGGCATTGGTATGAGCAGTGACCTAAGCAATGTCAACAAGGATGCTACCCAAGACAAATAAGACTTACCTGGCCCTCAATGACCTCAAGACAAGTCAACAGTCACTCCATGACTGTTGTGGCAAAGTGCATACTGTTGAGAGGACGCTCAGCCTCAAAATTTGCCCCCTCCCAATCAACCAAGCCGACAGTCAAAAGATCTGTCAGGGTCAAGTCGGACCCCACTGGAGCAGCCACTCCCTGCGCAACGTTACTCTTGAACAACGACATTGCGGCAACCCAGATGGAGTCAGTGTATAAGGCAGAAGGGAAACAAGGGTAGTACCAGGAGGAACGCAATCCAGACATGACGAATTGGGTTAAGTCAACACCCAAGGGAGAACGGATAGGACGAGGACGAGCGGTGTTATGACGCGACACCATAAAGCCATTGAGGAGGTAGAAGCAGTTGGATGACATGATGAGGACTTGGTGAATGAACCGATGAAAATAGGCTAAGACAAAGACACTCTTTAAATATTCCAGCATGCCATTCTAACGACTTAATGACACCTTCTGTTTATGTTTAGTTGTGTTTGTTCTCTTTATTTACAATTATTTACTCACGATCATTACGACTTGTATATTAGCACGACTGGTGGAAGTTAGTTCCCCAGTCTTGAAATCTCAGGAAATCCCGGCTTTGGGACACCCTTGGGATCTTAAACATCCCGCCTTGACTCTCTTCTTTATTTTCTCCCTTATCCCCTCTTTTTCATCTCATCATCGTGACTTTTGGGGATCACCCCCTCTTGCATACTATGCTCACTGAGACTCCCTTCTCTGTCTGGTCCGATTATCGCCTCAGCGCGCTCAACCCGTGACTTATAGTGACCTAGCCAGGCCTCCGTGCATGCTGTCATGTGTTTCGTGAGTCCCAGGGCTGGTGGCTGTCATTGCGCTCCCTTTTTGTATACCCCCTTTGCCATCAATATACCATGATCCTTAACCAATCACGCGTAAAGCAAAAAGGACAGAGAGCAAAGAAATGGCATTATGAGGATCCCTACTGAGTAGGGAAGATGGAACTATCAGGCACGAGAGCGAGAACGGCGCGATCAGAGGAATTGGGGGACCACAATCCCTCCTCACCCATCTCCACCTCTTCCTCTTCCTCCTCCAACCCCTCCTCTACTCCCTCCTCAGCCCCCTCCCCAAAAGCAGAGGCGTATCCCAAGGAAGCCTACAACTCCCTCTGCTCCCAGGCCAGTTCCAACTCCAGCATCTGAACCCTCACCTCCCCCAGCTCTCGATCCAACTTGAAGCAATGACCTTCAAGATGACCCAAATGTTCATTATGGGCAGCAATGAGAAGATCCAGGGAAGATGCCAGGGTCTGAGCCTGACGAGCCAAAGTGGAAACCTAAAGGGGTAAGCGATGAGTAAGGTTAACTATCACTCAAGGCAAATGCCTACCTC
>MU118227.1:3909-22275 GCA_014904855.1 Thelephora ganbajun | reverse complement strand
CCAGTCGTCGGGGACGTGCAGGACATTCTTCATGAAGACCTCCAAGTCAACGAAAACTCGGCTTTTGAGATCTTCGCGGATGTAGTCGTCGTAATCGTCGCGCTTGTATCTCTCGACTCGGTCCGTATCGCCTTCCTCCCTCTGACGGATGGATGACCCAAGGGAGAGTGGAGTGATATCTGGCACAGGATGAGCAGCGCCACGTTTACGTTCTGGTGTCTTGAACTCGGTTTGCGTAGAAGAGGAAGGAGATAAATGAGCCTGATCAGGCTCGACCGACGGCGAAGGCGAAGGTGGCAGTGTGGTGGCAGACATGGGGAGAGGACGAGAGCCGATGGGGAGAAAACCAGCATCTGGGCGACGCAGCTTATATAGGACAGCCAATTGATAGAAGTCGACGAGGGCCATGTCCAAAAAGTGCATCAAGGTCACACAGATTAAACCGAAAAGGTGGTAAAACGAGTATGAGTATCGAAGCGCCACCGTAAGCCGTGGGACGCGCCGACGCGTGTGATCGACAAATCAGATAAACTCAACATTCATCGTCCAAACACGGACAAACAGTGGGATGGATGTGCCTAACGGAAAACGGTCTGACAATGGTCGTGGAACGGTGAAACCGTGAGACTTTCTGACTCGTGATTCTCTGGCCCTCAAGGCCTCAGATTCTCAGCCGGTCGTGGGTTCAATCATGCAGGACAAGGGGTTTTGCGAGTATATGGGTGGTAACAGAGGGCTACCCTCTCCCTCCTGACCCCGTACGGTATGGCATCACGCGGTCAACCTTTCCGCTTACAGTTTCACAATGGTTTACCCGATGAATATGAACACATTGTATCGCCCCTGTTCCACTCGGGGATGATAAATCGAGGACTACTGATCCACGGTCTCAGCGTCGTTCAAACTCAGCTACCCCTGGAATGGGTGGACGGGTCAGACACATGGAGAGCATTTTGACTCGGTTGATTGTTGGCCGTCTTATCTCATTTTGAAGGGATTTCTCGGCGGAAGTTTTGTTGCCCATCCCTGGTTAACCGGTTGTACTTTCCCACACTCGCTCGTCATCTTCAAGCTTATGTGGAATCAAAGCCACACCTCGTCCATTGATTGTGTCGTTACAAATCCCATTTATTGACACTGCTCTCCCCCTAGAGCAACCAAGCATCAGAGGGAGCGTGTGTGTGCGGGGGAGCCAGAAAACAAACCTAACAATCAGGCCCGTTCTAACCCCCAATCCGTACGCTATAAACTACTTACAAAAAAGGAAACAAACACAAAAAACTAGTTGAAGGGGTAAGAAAATGTAACATCGCCGAGAAAAAGAGAAATGGATTCTATGGAGGTGGTGTAACGTGGGGTAGAGTCGTGAGGAAGAACCAAGAGGACAAGTTTCGGGGAATCCTTTGAATACCGTAGTTTAGTGAATGCAACAATTATCTGGATGCAAGAGATAAAATGAAGCTACTGTATGAAAGAAACACCGAACACTGGGAAAATGCTCATGTCCAAGGTGGGTGCGGAAAGGAGAAAGGGTTCGTTCGTTACTGTTATAAAGCATAAAAAGTGGAGGATTTTATCTTCGCAAACCAATGCAGTGGTGGTAGAATAGTGGATATTGCGATGAGAAAGGATCGTCAAGCCATCGACATGCCGCAAATGAAAGGATGACTAGAGTAGGGTGTTGAATGCGCGGATGGGTTTGGATGGCAAGAGGAACGAGGGTATCATTTTTGGAGGACACGTAGCAAGACGATGACACGGAAGAAAAGCGAAAGCGGAAGTTGGAGGTAGAGGGGACAAAGTAAACCAAGCGAACGAATTGGCACGGAGGAGTTAATCGCACAACAGGAAGGGAGGGAGAAGGTTGTGCGACTGCAAAACGTGTTCCTCGCGCCTAATGGCGTGAACAATGATGGATCTGATGCAGCGGCCATCACGGCGGCGAGGGTCGTCCCTCCCCGTTCAATGGGGGAGTCCTTGGCAGCGAGTGAGTCGACAACGCAGGTGAAGGCGATTGCGAATGCCACGGCGATCCATAAGGTGCGTCCAAATACCGACTTGTGTCCTTTATATCCCCAAAATGCCCGGGGCCCAAATAATCGCTACTCAACTTCTCTCCCAGAGCGCCCGCGACAATCTTAGGACTACCACCAGGAGTCCCGTTGAACGGGGTCGAAGCCTTGCTTGGGATAGGAATCGTAACAGTCTCCCTTCCAGTAGGTTGGTTGTACATCCACGTGGCCACTAAGACGGTTGTGCTGCCGAGTAAAAATGACGGCGTCAATTTGAAATCAAACAACGCTACCGAGGCGAGGAATGACAGAATTATGGCAAGGCTCGTAGCAAAGCCCTTGAGGATGTTATCCGAGTATTTGATAACCACAGCTGTGACTAATCCTCCGAAAGTTTGAATGGCGACGGTTCCCCAAGCCCACCCACCGAAATTCTTCAACAAGTCTCTGAAGAAGCCTTGGGAGTTTCGGTGGTCGGAGAAGATGATGGGGAGCAATGCGGGAACCAGGGAAAATAAAGAAAGTTGGACGTTCCTAACCCAGAGGTCGGACTTGGAGCCCTTGAGGACCATCTCGAAATAGACACCTGCGAGCCCGGACGTGAAACAGGCAGCTGTGACTGCTCCAAGGCCCTTGAGTGGGCTCATGATGTGAATATGCACTGGTGCAGCATCATGAGCGCTGCCAACTGGAACATTGACTGACTTGTGGTGAGGGCTGGCCGAGGTGGACTGGATTTGGACGATCCCGACTCCGAGAGCAAGGAAACAGAGGGCAACCCACTTCGTAGGGGAAAGGGACTTGCGCAAGAGAATAACGGAAAAGGCGGCCGTTGTGAGAATCTTCATCTGATAGGTGACCTGGAACGTAGCGACCGGAAGGTTGCTTATGGCGACAAACTGGAGGGAATTTTGGATGACGTAGAGAATAGCCGGGATAGAGAGTTTCCATGAGTCGGCGGAGAAGATCTCGTGACAAACGTGTCGCACAGACAAGGGTAACGACTTGCGGTAAGGCGATTCCTGGGAGTTGAAGACCTGGATGATGGCAACCGAGAACGATATAAGCCCCTTCAGAATCTCGTTCAGCAGGACAGCTGAAGCGGGAGAATAAGCTTGTGAAGGGGGTGTTGACACTCGTGAATAGTGCATCACGATGGACAGCGCAGCGTTTTGCACGGCCAAAGTAACCAGCCTGAAGGCAGAAAACACGTTAGAATTGGTGAAAAGAAGCGGAAGGGTGCAAAGAACGAAAAAATTCCAGATGTATGCGGACTTACGAGATGTACTTGAGGGGCATGCCGAACAGTGTTGGACCCTCTGCGTTTATTGAGGTTGGGAGGGGAAGGGACTGGGACATGGCCCTCTTGTCTCGTCGACTGGATATCGTTCCGTTAAGAATCGAGCGGTGATACATGTCGAAGGCGGTTCCGTTGTGTGGCTTGTCAAGGGTACGCGGGGTTCGAAGGTCGATTAAAAGACAGGAAATATTAAGGGAGGAGCCTAAGATGGGGAGAAGGAAGGTCTATGGGAAATGGCAGACGTTTGCAGCAGAAGTGGTCGCTGTCGAAGTCTTCGCGTCGTCGCCGTTGCTGCTGCCCGGGCTATCCTCACAGGGGGGAGGGGGAGTAGACCGAGGTTGAGAATCGTCAGACGGAAATAATTCAATAATCTCGTCATCCGGATTAAGCGCGCCAATTTTCGTCCACACGTTTGTCATTCCGAAAATACACAAAATTTACGACTAAAAAATTCTACGTGGCTGGGATTTCTACAGACGTGGTCCTAGAAGGGTGTGGAGGGTTAGCATCGAGGGGTAGGTGTGGATAAACGTGGTAGAAACAAGAATGGTGGACACATCAGACTCGCCTTTACCTCTGCATTCGCACCCAGAAGACGCACAACAACGGCTGTTGGTGGTCTTTATGTACGGGTGCGTGCTTTTACCAGGGTTTTCTTCCTAGCACCCAGACAAAAGGAAAAGAGGAACGGAACTCACGGACAAGAAATATGGGAATGCCCCAGGTGATCCAGCTTCCTTACTCCTCAACCAGAGGGAGGAGTTCAGCAAAGATTGTTTTTGAGCTTCCAACAATCCATCTCCGACGCTTGTCTGGACCATCCCATCCTCGGGCAAAACACACGAGAAAACGCGGCTAGGACGGGATCGCAATTTGACGTCGTGAAGGTTTGAGAGAAGAAAGGAAAGATCAGCGGGAATTCTGATTATTTCCTCCATCGCGGCAATCTCCGGAACAGTATCCTCCCTCCTCAATGGCCACGGCTGCAACAGCAGCTAAAGGCATAACCTCTCCCTCCCCGTTCGCGACCCTTCTCCGACGGTCGAAATTCGCGTCTTATGACCCAAAGATTGGGCAAGTCTACACCACGTTCGGTGGCGACTCCCATCGCGGAAACTACGGCTTAAAACGTCCTCTCGCGTTCCGGACACGCGAACCCTTCATCACCGTCGCCTCCGTCGACTCCCTCCAGCAACAAACTGAATGGTCCCACGCCGAGAAGGAAGCGAGGTGGATGCGCAAGGTTGCTGAGGTCTCTAGGACGCCAAAGGACATCCATGGTGGTGACCTGTGGAAAAAGTCCGGACCTGATGGGAGATTCCAATGGAAGGTTGACTCGGATTTTGCTCTTGGTACCACGGACGCAGATACCGCATTGGAGATCAAGAAGGTGTCCCAAGGTCGTGGCCAAGGAAGTACTCTCAACATCGACGCCATGACACCCAAACAGTTCCAGCGTTACCTCGGGAAGCTCCGTGCCCTCCGACCCGCGTTCCGCGAATTCCTCGAAGCTGAACAGACGAAGGCTGTCGAGAAAAATCGTCTCACAGGCCATGCTCCCTGGAAGAGCAAAGTTCGATCATCAAACCTCCTGGAGCAATCCTGCTACGAAACCGACCTCCACAAGACGTTCCTCTCCAAACATATGGCGCAGGCGATCAATGACCCAGAGTCCCATATTCTCGAGCAAGATGTTCACCCCAACGGCGCCTTGGCGTACACCCACCTCACCGACCTTGAACACTACTTCTGGAGAAAACCTCTCCCTGGTCGCGCAGTCGGGAAAATCGGGAACATCGTCGTCTCTTTCGCGGGTGTTAACGCCCGTCTACCTCACAGCAAATCGGAAGGCATCCAACCGATCGACTGGAAGTCCCTCGTCGAACGCGGTGCCGACACCGGGAGGGGTATCTCCAAATTCCGCGTTTCTCAGATGGAGGTCTTCAAACCTCCTCAAGTTGTGGGCCACAAGCCTGAGGGCATGGCGGACATGGATGTTAGGATGTGGCTTTCGAGTCATAGTCGGTTGGATATCGTCAGGGCGAATCCCAACCTGCCCTGGACGAGGGAGTACGTCTCCCAGGTTTCCGACGCGCCAATCACCGGTACGAGACCTGGTATGACCAATCCCCCACCTGTGAAGAGGAAATCAGCGTACGAGTTGGCAGGGTTGTCGGAGAGTCAGGAAGCGGAGAGCCAGAAATTGCTGGAGTCGCTCTATGTAATGTTGGAGAAGCAGCAGCAGCAAGGGCCGCCGAAGAGTGGAGATGGGTATGCTTAGGTTTGTTGTCGGTGTCATTATTGAGATACTCTACTATTCGACTACTTCCTGGCCTCTATCTGAGCAACACTCTGACTGAACAGTATTTACTATGATCGTGAGGGTTTACCGGTCCCAAAGCTCTTCTTGGGAGTAACGAGTGCTTTCAGGGCTTTCGACACGTCCCCTCCAACTTCGTTCAACGCTTTTTCTGCCTGTGATTTTGGTATTTCCAACTCGTGGACCTGTATTTATTGTTAGCTGTAAGACACTCACTCCCAAGGGTGGCCAGCGTCCATCCTCCCGTTTGAGTTTACAGCTTACAATCAATTCTACGTCCTCGCGCTTCACGTGCGGGTGGCTCTCTTTTTGCCGTGGGGGGAGTTTGTCGAGAGCCCCGCTTCTCAAGATCTCGTCCATCTTGTTCTTAGAATACGAATGGCCGTCCGCAAACTGGAAGGCGAATATCCGAATTAGTGCGAAGCGGAAGTCAGAACAAAGGTGAATGCTTACTGCAGCGATAACATCGGCCTCTCCTCGTGCGTACGACATCGTGATCGGTTATAGCAGAAAAAAAAGACGAGTGAATGTGGGAAATTAAAAACTTAACACCCTTTGCGGTGTAACCACGAATACCTAGTGAGTTCGTTCCGTCTCACATCCAAATCCACCTCCGAATAAACCGGTACTTGATAGGAGTCATGAGTGTCGACTTGGACTGGGATAACTTGACTTCAGAACTCGCAAACTCGTTGGTGGAGATCCTCAACCGACAACTCAGCTCAGTTACGCGTCCTTCGTTCATCGGCCCAGTCGAAGTTCTCTCATTCGAGTTCGGAAATGTCCCGCCGGACGTGGAAGTCATAGACATCCGGAATATTCATCCAGACTTCCTTGAAGACGACGATCCCGTTCCTGGCGATCGACCCACCCCCCCAAATCGTCAGGACCTGCCTCACCAACCTGAGGACGGATACGCAAACCAGCCACCAGAACTCGTTGAGGAAGGGTCTATTGAAGTGGAAGATAACTTTGAATGGGTGCCACGGAGGGCTCTCCGCGGCAAAGGTCTAGAAGACGGTTATCACCCTCCACATCCTCCACACCCTCTTTCCCATCTTCCCGGAGGTGTTGGTAGGGGGTCTCCTCGGATAGGAGTGATGGATATGTTCGGATCGACACCTTCGCTCCATCATGGCGTATATCCTGGATCGCCCTGGAGCCCTGCCATATCGAACTTGCTGGATCTGCGTGCGATGTCATACTATCCTCCCTCGATGGCGCAAGGTCTAGGATGGTCGGTGTATGGTGGAAGCGTGCCGGGTTCACGCCTCGGTTCACGAAAACCATCGCAAAGTGGATCGCCTCATCTACCGACGCCGGACACCCAGAACCTTCCAAACCAAGGATCAGACGTCACGACGAACTCTGATTCCCAGCCTATCAAACACGAACATCCAAACCTGCAATTGCACCTTCACATTTCGTGGGAATCAAATCTACGACTCACGTTGACCACGTCCTTGCTGATCAATTACCCTTCGCCGATGTTCATGACCCTCCCCATTAAGCTTTCCGTCACCGGATTAGTATTCGAAGGTCAACTAGCGGTGGCTTACCAAGGCGAGAAGAGGCGTGTCCACCTTTGCATTCTTGACGAACTCGATCAGTACGTTCCCAGTGCACCACACCGGAACCGGGACTCTGGAACTTCAATGGACAAATCGAATCCTAATCCTTCCGTCGTCATATCTTCCTCTCAAAGTCGGGAAGACTTGACTTCGAGCCCCGCGCCTACTTCCCCGCCACTGATGCCACACCCACGTGCGGTTCCACTCTCTCACCAGAG
Organism: Thelephora ganbajun; assembly: GCA_014904855.1. NCBI lineage: Eukaryota > Fungi > Basidiomycota > Agaricomycetes > Thelephorales > Thelephoraceae > Thelephora > Thelephora ganbajun. The sequence goes on along the minus strand of MU118227.1, from coordinate 14,854 downwards.
TTCGGAAGATTCAATTACGCGGGGGGACGCCGAGAGGAACGAGAAACCGCTTCCTATTGGACAAAGGCTCCTTCCAAATATTTATATCGAGAGTGAGATCGGTCAGGCGGATAAGCATGTGTTGAAGAACGTGACCAGGGTCGAGAGGTTCATACAGGACGTGATCAGGAAGAGTATCGTCGAAGAGCTGGTGTTTCCGAACTTTCATACGTTGATTCTTGGAGACGGATCATAGTGATTGCATGGTATTTTATTATTCGTGGAACGTCTGTACGCCTCGCAGTGGATGACTCCACATACGCTGTGCACCACAGTGTCTGACCGTTCGCTCAACCACCATTGATACAATTCTTTTCCCTGCCCACAGAATACGGCCCCAATTTTACTGTCTGTAAGTCTACGGTTTCCAAGCTCGACGGTGAGAACCTACAGATTAATCCCCAATCGATTAACCTGCGATAATTCAGTCAAGTAACGTTGGAACTGTAGTATTGCGGAACCAGTATATACGTAGTAGTAAGCGAGTAATCTTGGGATTACTACGAAGCGCGTACTGCGACGGATGGACAATGGAATTGCATATAAGTAAACTAGAGTTCATCTTTACCAATACCACCCACCAGCCACCCTTGCAGTAGGCACTTAAATACTAGTACTTATGCATAACGCCCTTTGAAATGACCTGGGGCCAAGACCGAACGCACATCAGAGAGAGTCATCAGCGATTCTGGGGTCACGTCGCCGCTCTAAGGAGGACCTCTACAACTCGGCCCCGTGGTAGAGCAGGACCAGGAAAACTCTGCGGGAAAAAGGTGACGTGCTCCTTGATGAAATCAACAAAAGGCTCACAGGTACAACAGGCGAGCTCTAAGATCCAAGTCACCGTGTTATTATATTATACCTCTGTTCCATGCTTCGGTGTAGGGTTTGGTGTGAGACACAGATCGTAGCATCAACTTTTACAAGACGCAACCTGAATCGAGTGACCGGAGTTTGGAACCAGGCGAATTGAGGTATTCCGTCCTCTGCCACTTCAGAGGGATTCCAACGATCCTGCAAGCGTAACAGTTAGGGTGTATGACAATCCCACATCAATTGTGAATCAGCCGACGGACCAATGACAACCGAGGTATTGGATGTCAGTGGGCCTGGGAAGATCAGGGAGACCGGGTGACCGTATCAACTGTTCGTCTGTCGCAAAGTCACTCCGGATGGGATTTAGATATTAGATGATCGCCCTTCGTTTGGTATCCGCCAAGAATAGTTTCCCGGAATCTCTGAGCATAACTCGGGAGCACATTGCGAGGGAAGAGTGGTAGATGCGCAATGCTAGAATTGGGGGAATGGAGAATAGTTGCAATCAAGAATGTGATACTTTCATTGCATAGCGGAGAGCCGGGGACATCAGGCATAAGCTTCACCTCGCGAGCCTAGGCGGCTGATACGATCGGCACGATCAACATGGTACGCATCGTTAGCGGGAGGTTTCATCACGGACAAACCCTTCTGTCGGGGTCGGGAGTCGCTTAGAGCGATTGCCAGTAGAAGTTACGGGTTACATATGTGTGGCCATGGGGTGATGTGTCCCCTGGCCGGGATGGCTTCTGGGCACGAGAAGAAAAGTGTTACCGGGGAACCCGAAAGGCCATCAGGAGACACGAAGAACGCTTATTCCTCGCTTATTCCTCGCTTATTCGACATTTATGCACTTATCCTCATTTTATAATCCGAGTCCGAATTTTGACGTTTTAGAAGGGTCTAAATGGCGGGGACTTGTCAAAAATAAGATCGAATAAGATCGAATAAGCAGGATAAGTAAATAAGAAGACACCTCATTTCCTGATGCAAGCTACGGCTGAATCGCGGCCAAAAGCTGTAATTTGACAGATTGTCGTGGGCGATCTCTTGCCATCACCGGACCCGAATCGAGGATCATGATGGAGCGACCATCCGTTCCGAGACAAATGCCAGATCGACCACAACACCCACTGTCCAAAACGGCCCAACGCTGCAGGAAAATACCCCACACCGTCAGTTTGTGGCTGATAGCCCTGTAGAGTGCGACCGACATCTTTCCCACCACCGCGATCGGGCGCATGCCCAGCGGGAGCCTGAGAAGGTAATATCCCACCGACCGACGGCAACGAGGGCATTGAAATATATACTTAGTTGTTGTGATCTTCCCCCCTTCTCTATCCTTATTCTTATTGACGTCCTAAAGGATGCTGTTCAATGCGCTTGTCCTCCTCGCCACCTTCCTGCATATTTGTGGCGTTCACGCCACAGCAGTTGCAATCAGACGTGCCGGTGGTCCTGTTGTCAGTCTCAACTATGCAACGATTGAAGGAGCTTCTACGGGTGGAGTAGACAAGTTCTTGGGGATTCCTTATGCCCAACCTCCAGTTGGCAATCTCCGTTTCCGCCGTCCTCGACCCCCACTTCCTTCATCCGACACCATACTCGTGAGTGATCTCGCGCTCTTTCGCACAGTCTAGGCGGGGATATTTGACCTCGGTTGTTTTAACGCTCTGTAGGCCACAACCTTTGGAAACGCTTGTCCACAACAGAACTATACCCTACCTTTTATTCCGAATCTCAACTACACTGCGTTGGTTACATTCGTTTCAAAAGTCAATGCGTCTGAAGACTGTACGCATTTTTGTCAAGTCCCGAATTAGCGTGAGAAAAGACGAAACTCACAATATCGTCCCAGGTCTTTTCGCGAACGTGTTCCGTCCCGCTGGTGTCACGGAAAACAGTAAACTTCCGGTTGTCGTTGTGAGTACCTGTATGACCCAAAATGGCACCCTGATATTTTCTAAACGGTTATTTACTGCAGTGGTTCTACGGTGGAGCTTTCGCCATTGGTGACGGATCTTCCTACGATGGCAGCGCTTTTGTACAACGTTCGGTCGAGCTCGGCGAACCGCTGATCTACATAAACTTCAACTACCGCGGGAACGCTTTCGGTTGGCTCGCTGGAAAAGAAGCTCTTGCTGGAGGAGCTGCCAATCTTGGCTTGTACGATCGTGAGTATCATCTCAGTCGACAGACCTTCACGACTTCTGACCTTTGCTTTCCTTTGGCTCTTCCAATCCGAACCCTGACGCTTCGGGGATTTGATAGAAAAGCTCTTCCTGGCCTGGATCGAGACTTACATTTCCGAATTCGGTGGTGACCCGAACAAGGTTACTGTGTGAGTTTTTCCTCCGTGGATCCCCCGCACACCACCGGCCCAGATCGTTCACATTGCATGTACCGTACAGTTGGGGCCACAGCGCAGGATCTCTCTCCCTCACCGCTCACCTTATCACAAACCCCGTCAACCCTCCATTCAAGGCTGCAATCTTTGTGCGTGTTTGCAATCCTAAAACCCGCTTTGATGTCGCTAAATGCGCCCTTCGCGATCGTAGCAATCTAGCTACACGTCTCCCATCTACAAGACCGACGACCAGAAGCATCAAGCCACCTATGACCACTTGGTCCAGTTCACCGGATGCACCTCGGCTCCGGACACTTTGGAATGCCTCCGTGTTGCTCCATATGCCACCCTCAAAGATGCTATCAACACTACTCCCTCCTTCCTCTCTCCCAATGGGCTGGATTTGACTTGGGATATCAGCATCGACGGAGACCTTATCAAGAAGTCCTTGAAGCAGTACATTTGTGACGGAGGTTATGCTAGGGTTCCCATCCTTGGTGGTCAGGTTGATGACGAAGGGACGTGAGTCTATCCCCAGCTTTCCCTAGGATATGATGTTCAATGTCTTTTGCGTTTGCAGCTTCTTCTCTCTTTACAGCCAATCTATTACGTGGGTTTCCTCAGACTTATCACACGGCCGTGCGATTCTGATTCTTGCTTCTACAGCACCGATGCTGATGTCAAGACCTTCTTAAAGGCACACCTTTATCCAACCGCTACGGACGATCAAGTCAATTCAATTGCCGACAAGTATTCTGAGGATCCTGCTGAGGTAACATATCTCGTCTAACCTATCCACACTAAATTCTGACTCTGGGCCCTCCCAGGGTTCTCCGTTCGGTACCGGAAACCTCAGCGCTTTAACGTGGGTTAGCGATACGTTAGGTTTCACTGGCTGAGACTGACCTATCTACTTCGTAGTCCTGAATTTAAGCGTCTTGCTGCCATTCAGGGTGACCACATCTTCCACGCCGGTCGCCGTGCTGCATTCTCGAAGTACGCTGCAACACAGAACGTTTGGTCATTCTGTTCGTCCCCACGCCCAAACAATCGTGATTTCCGGACGGAAGTAAATTGACTTGATATCTTTTTCATCCAGTGTGGAAGCGTAGGAAGAACCTCCTCTACATCGGCTCGGTCCACGGCGGCGAACTTCCTGAGATGTATGGTCTCACAGGTGACCACGTTGGCACTGATGCTTTCGGTAGGCACACTTTCTTTCCCCCCACCTCTGCTGTCGGCCACTAATGAGGGCCACACTAGTCAACTTTATCAATCATCATGACCCCAACCACCCGAGAGGTTCCACGGCCACCAGTCTATTGTCGAACATCACTTGGCCCAAATACACTCTCGACGACAAGAAGATCCTCTTGTTCAGCGACGATGCAAAGGAGGAGTACACCACCATCTACGACACCTACCGCGCCGATGGTATCACTACCATAATCAACGTCCAAAGGGCTTTGGGAGTGTAGAAACGATTTTCCAGATCAGCCTTTCCACTAGTATTGAAATTAGCGCTTCTCTCCACGCTTCGTGCTTTTTTCATTTACAAAGTTGGGTTCACAAAATTTCACGTCAAGTTATTGTCTTGGGAGTATATTCGTACACTTATATGCCTACTGTCGTTTCTCGTACCTGTTATTTATACACATACGTAGTAATATGAACCGTTTGATGGGTTGCCGTTGAATGGGGGTTTACCTGGTCTTTTAGGGTTGTTCTGCGTCGCGTGTATTACAGAAAAGGTTGTATTCGTCGACCATAGGGCTAGCGATGAAAAAGGTGGGAGCTTGAGTTACGATATCAACTTCAATTGACGCGTCCTTCAAATCGCGTCGATCAATGCAACCAGCTTTCTTCCCACCATCCCATAATCATGGATACGCAAGCTTACCCTGGCAAGGGTCTCTCGCTTCCCCAGCTCGTTTTCGCCCTGAATACCGAATTGACGACCATGACGTACTCTCAATCGTAAGTTGACCCACCGAGGGAGGTCCGACGCGCGACTGACCGTCACAGTTTAACCTTGGACCAGGTTCGAGGCTCGCAGTTGAATGTCAAAGATTCTTCAGGATCTCTAAAAATCGCTTTTCAAGTTTTCCCAGCTTACTAAAGATATCTTGACCGCATCGGCAGCCATCCACAAGCGGAGGAACTTGCTCGTGCCCATCAACCGTCTCCCATCGGATGTCCTTGTCCTCATCCCTATGCATTTCGCTTCTCTGAGCGATCGACTTCGGGTCACTTTTGTGTGCCGTTACTGGCGCAGAATCTTTGTTCAGCATCCTTCGCTTTGGTCCCAGCTGTATCTGACTGGGAGGACGAGCCTGCACCTCGTCAGAACTCTTCTCGGACGCGTAAAAGCGTCGCCCTTGGACATAATCCTCAATTATGACGGATCGCGTATTCATTATGTGACTCTACTTTCTCCCCTTACCCAACAAATCAGGAGCCTCATCATCAAAAGCGCATGCTCGGACGAGGTCCAAGAGCTATCTGAGACTATTTCCGGGCCCCTCCCACTCCTTCACACCCTTGATATTGACGCTAAAGGGTACCTGAACGGCCCCCGTTCTCTGCATGCTCCAACACTCCCCCTCTTCGAAAACGCTGTGAACCTGAAGAAGTTCGATTTGGACATAGATCAGTTCCCTTCCTTACGTCACTTCGCTTTCCCCAATCTCACCACCCTCGACTTCCGGACATGGATGATATGGACCGATGCGTTCCCCGTCTCACAGCTGCTCAATTTCCTTGAAGCTTCACCCACACTACAACAGATTGTTGCGGTGATCACGGCGGATCGCTTTAGCGAAGACATCCCTCCGGATAGGGTTGTTGTCCTTCCCTACATCAAGACCTTCTACCTCACGATCACGAGCTATGGCCCCGGCTGCGAAATTACAACCCACATATCATGTCCCTCTGCAGAACGCGCAAAATTTGAGTATATGCTGGATTGTGCCGGCTGTGACGTCCCCGAAGCCATCTACCCTCCGTCAATTCCATTGAACGCGATCGCTCGTCAGTACACCAAAGGTACGGTCGAGCAAGTCGTACTTGAACTCACAATGGACGAGTACCTCGCTATGAACTGTTCAATCGCCTTCTGGTCATCTGATGGGGCCACCCTCAAATTATGCTACATTCACCATAACATCGAAGATCAGGACGATATGGACACGATCTTCAACGAGAGGCTCCCTGAAGTTTTCTCCCATGCTTCTAGGACGATCAAAGATCACCCGCTACTGGCCAATGTCAAGCGTCTTTGTATCCGAGGCGGGAACCTCCTTACAGGCAATCTCGAGCTTACTACGAACGACGTTGGGAAACTGTTGGGATCCATGGGGCCACTGGAGCGGCTGACTCTCGATAGCTGCGACCTGCGACCGTATCTCGACGCTTTTCTCGACGCCCCGTCATTCCCTGATGCAATCCAGCCAGCTTCGTTCCCTCCTATTAAGGAGCTCGTTATTATCGACCCAGTACAGTCACTCTACAACGAAGATATATATGGAGCTGCTATCGTGGAACTCACAAGGTCACAGCACACGAGGGGGGTACCCTTTGAACAGGTGAAGCTCCGCACGAGAGTCCCTTCCGCGGTGGCTGAGGTGCTGGTGACCTTGGTCTCGAATGCGGTGGAATATTATGACGAGATGCTCCCAGATGGAGAAGATGAAGACTAGGATCGCTACCTGAGGAAGAGGTCCCACATACTCTACTGCTGTCGGCCTGTATCGAATGATGTACTTCGGTTTGTTGTGTTTTCGCCCGGATGGACACTCGCTAGTTGCTCTGTATTCCTCGTACGAACTTTGTTCCGCGAAACATTTCGTGATTCTCAGTTGCTTGGTCACTCAGTTCGCGCTCACAGGCCGCGGCCGTAGCCTTCGTGACCAACTCCTGAACTGATAGTGACTTTATGTATCACCGGGAGCAACGGGATTAACGAGCTGCCGCAAAACGTGGCTATCGCGGGTGCCCACAGGTGATGGTTTGAGGAGCTTTGTGCGTTCCTACTAATTACTTCGATGTACTGATGCAACAATTATTGACTGAGGATTACCGTCAGATATCGAGAAACATAGGAGTCGCGGGAGAAAAAGCACGAGGTAAAATCTGTCAGGCGATGAAACCGCAAGCCAAAAAAAAAAAAGACCCGGAAGAAGCAAGACGAGTCTGGGTTTGTGGTCCTCACCCAAACGACAGACGGTGGAGTGATGGGATCGATTGAGGGAACCCAGAAGTTCAGATGCACAACTACCTGCGCAGGAGAGGAAGTTTACGCACGAATGTCCATTTCAGATGGCATCCTATACATAGGAGTGGGAAACAATACTACGTGCGATCAAGCTGGGAAATAGTCGTTCTGTCACTTCCTTGTCCAGCTTCAGCGATGGCCCCTCGAGTTCTACATACCGGCACATCAGATAGAAATCTTCATCGCGACACGGATTATGTTCGTGGATATCCCAATCCCACACTCAGCTGGTCCAGAACATGCTCCAACCGTTGGATGAGATCGGTCCGGTGGCTCACCCTCTCGATGGGATTCCCTCCAAACCAAGCGGCACGTCCTCAAGCGCTGAGGCCTGAGGTTCTACTCGTCCCATAATTTTTGCGGGGGGTTACCAAGTGGCTTTGGGAGTGATATTCTGGACTTTTTCCTGGTGCGTTCCCACGAGGAACCGCCTCCTGCCCGGATTTCCGGTGTCGAACCTTCAGATGAATACGCCGCGGCGGACATTCATCCCTCTTGAAACGCATCGACTAGACGTGTCGTAGAGGAAATATACAAGTGGGAAATTGTGGAAGTAAATCCGTAATACATACGTATAGGCTAAAGGATTTTTTGATGCAGATGTATTTTCGGAAATTTCCGACATTTTCTACGTGTGTCATTCCGTCTTAGTGCGCGCACAAAAGACGGCGGCCGACAAGGGTAAGCACAGGAAATGAAGATATGGAGTAGTTAGGAGAGTTCGGTGAGTTCTTATTTGGCGGAGAGTTGTTCCATTCAGAAAGTAGCTTATAACCGTCAGCATTTGATGAAGAACGCAGAGCGGCTAGTAACAGGCTACCTCTCGACAGTGCCCGGAAACACAGAGGATATATTTTCACCCAATCCTCAAGGATTAAAATGAGGTCTCGCGCCTTCTCGTTTTGTCTTCCTTACCCACCTCATGTCTGCTCTCAACTCTACCATCCTGAGCTCCGTTGGCAGCGGGGACAACCAGCTCATCACTGGTGCCGTTGGCACGGCCGCTATCCTTGCGACAACTGCTGTTTATTATGCTATCACCTCCAGGGATAAGGAGGGCGAATTCCCCAAGCTGCGGGGCATCCAACTTTACCATGCTTGGAATTTCTTCCAACGGCGGTATGACTTCCTCCAGTCGAATTTCAAGCGAAACCCCGGAAAGAGCTTCTCTTTCGACGTACTGCACCACAATGTCACTGCTTTGACTGGGGAGGAAGCTCGTCAAGTTTTCTACTCTAACCCACACCTCGGCCTCGACGAGGGTTACAAGATTCTGATGGGATCTGTGCGCACTTCTTCCCTACGGTAGCCAAGCGTCGTTTGATCCTGACGGTTATAGGCCCCTCGAGTCAGCAATGTGGATATGGCGACAGAAGAGAACGAGGATGGGAATATCACCCTCCTCAATAAGAGGTTGAATAAGCTCTTGAACAAGGCTCGAATGCAAGACAGTGCGTATAATCTCAATCATACAACCAATGGCCCCGAGTATCGGTCTTATTTCCACTTTAGTCCTCCCCACGTTGCTGCAGGATATTATTGACAAGGCTGACAGGTGGGGTAACGGTGGTACGGCCGGTAGAATTAACCCGTTCACCGAAATCTACGACGTAAGTCTTCTTTGCAATATGCTTTTGTGGGATTAATGTAGAGGTTGCCCTTTTCAGCTTGTTTTCCTCATGACCGCCCGTATGACTACGTGTCACGACTTGACAAAGAATGAAGCCGATCTCAAGAAGATCGGAGATCTGTTTCTGACCCTTCAGACCAGTGCTACCCCCACCTCGTTGCTTCTGCCTTGGTTCCCCAGCCCGGCGAGGAAGGCGGGAAGGCAGGCCACCACCGAACTGTACACCATGCTCTACGGGTACGTTGAGAGAAGGAGGCACACACAGCCAACAAACGATGCTATTGACGTTCTGATCGCGGATGGGGAAGTGACTCAGAATATCGTCGGGGTAAGTCCCGCAACGAGGGTCGCACGAGACTCTCCAGAGTCTGACTTGACCTTTCCAGTTCGTCATGACTACGCTTTTTGCCGGTGTCTTCAATACTGGTGTCATCTGTAAGTCTCATAATTGGCGTGTTTCCCAAACAGCGATTGATATCACGTGAACAAGCGTGCTGGATGCTCATAGATCTCGCCATCCACCCAGAGTGGAGAGAGAAGTGCAAGAAGGAGATCCAAGACTTGCTTTCCCGTCACTTCGGTGACTTCCTCTCCTCTGCAACACTATACGAGAAGCTCAGAGCGATTCCTGTCACTGCATGGGAAGATGAACTCCCTATTATCGAAGCCTGCACCCGGGAGTCACAACGGATTGCCCTCAGCGTTATAAATATCCGGAGAAACCTTTGTGAGGAGATAAAGATTGGCGAAGGGGTAGTCAAACGAGGGGATTTCCTCGCGTATTCCGTGGGCGACGTCCACCTGAACCCCGAATACTATCCCGAACCGCATGAGTATGATCCCGGTCGGTGGTTGCGACCTGATCCCGTTCCGAACACTACCTATCCGTTCCTCGGTTGGGGAGCTGGTCGGCACCCTTGTACGGGGATGAAGGCGGCCAAGTTGGAGATGAAGTTGATTTTGGCCATGTTTTTGACGAGGTATGAGTTCGACCTCGTAGATGAGGATGGAAAATTCCCGGATCCTTTGCCCGTTCCAAATAGGAACGATACTCACAAGGTGCGCGTGGATTTGTGGACAAGATGTTCTACACAGATGCTCATTGTCTCTCCTTGCCCCCTCTGCCTAGGTTCGTCCCCTGGGAGCCGCGTACTACTTCAACTTCAAGAGGATCATGCAGTAGACAGACAGTCGTACGATACCTTCGAGTCTTCCTCCCCCACACATCTATTTCTCAGGTTATATACCGGGTCAATTGTCAGGCGAGGATTTCGTCTAACATAATACATAGCCATGATATACCACTATCTATTCCGTACGCCGAGAGCGCACTGCTCAGCGTGATTGTAAGTTTGTTCTCGTCGGCGCTGGGGTGATGCGATATCCTTTTCAGCGTCGTCATGCCTTTTGAGGAAAACTGCCGATCTTGTGACCTCCCGGATCGTTGGCCGCGTAATCCTGGGTTACGATCAACTGTGATATCATCCTCGGTTTTCTCTTTCCCGAACCCTCACGACATCCTTGTTTTTCAAGCGTTGCTATCTCCGGGTAGTTTTCATACAACCTTGCCCTCAGGAGAACTGGCAAGCCCCAATCTTCCACATACCGGTTTCATACGATCACTCCATCATGTCCCTTTTCAACTCCAACAGCCAGCACATTTCACAAAAGGAGTTCACAAATCTCCCCTCTGTTGGGAGTATACCAGGATTTGTCGGGGCCACCTGCCAGTGGACTCACTAAAACGTGCAACAGTGTGCCGGAGCCTAGTGCGGGTTGCAAGATGTAACGTATCGATAGTGCAGTGGCTATGATCGAACCAGACAGAGGGTGAAGTCGA
>MU118226.1:5479-19862 GCA_014904855.1 Thelephora ganbajun | reverse complement strand
AGCTGGCTTGGGAGCAGAGAGATCAGCTGCCGTCTTCTGGGTACATCTCCTTGGAGGAAGCGGTTGGGGAGGGTGACGTGGTGGTTGAGGAAGGAGTAGAGGAGGAAGAGCTGGGGATGGATGAGGACAGAATGTGGTCCCCAAACTCCTCTGACCGCGCTGTTCTCACCCTCGTCCCTGATAGTTCAGCCTTCCCTACTCAGTAGGGACTCTCTTAATACCATCTTTTTGCTTCTTGTTCCTTGTATGCATGTGAATGGTTAAGAATCAGGGTATATTGAAGGCACAAGGGAGGTATACAGGAAAAGCACGATGACAGTATCCTTTGTCAAGGCTTTGCAACCTTCATTTGTGCCAGTGAGCAATTGGGCTAGAGTGGCCTGACACATCTTCAGTCTAGTGACATCCATGGCTTGTACAATGACATAGTTCAGAGTGGTGCTCAGGATGATGTGACTGACAATCAGGGTGCCAATATCCTAGAGGATGTCAAAGAAGAGGAACCAGGTGATTAGGAGGAATGGTCAACTGAGGAGGAATAGTAACATAGCTCATAGTGTGCCAAGGTGTACTAGTATCAGTACACACCATAATACAGTTGATGCACACAGACCATGTTTGGTAACAATTGTCAGGATTGTACAGTTTTTGGCAAGCAATTTTGAAAACTTTTTAATCCTTAACTATATTACGTTCTTTACCAGACTCTTTCTCTCTTTCTATTCCTCTAACTCTTTATTTTCGGTTTCTTTCAAACAGACACTTTCGTAGTCACTCTTTCATCCATTTCGTCTTACTCACTCACACAGTCAAAAAGGAGAAAGGATTTATTATAGTGCTGATACTGGCACTATCTCAGCAAACTACTTGAGACCTGCTACACTGCGATCCGTAACCCAACCGCTATCCTCATCATCATCTTCATCCACCAAAGCTCCACTACATACCACCTCCGAGATCGTGACAGGAAGAACCTCTGCTGATAGTTCTCCGCTCAAGAGAGCATCGAAGTCTTCCTGAGGAATAGGGAAGACTAGCTGGAGTTCTCCTCCTACCAGATCATAGGAGCAGAGACAAGAGAAGATGGTCACGTTTGGCATCATCGTTACCACCCTCATCACACTCAGTAGGCAATAGCCCCTTGCTTCCAGACTCAGAGTTGCCAGCTGCTCTGGACTCAATGCTATGACAGGCTCAGTGCATCTTGGAATGGAGCTCTCGTTCGACTCCAAGCCAATGGGAGTACTTGGGTTTGCCTATGGCCTTTTGATAAGGGTGATAGTCCCGAGAGTGATGAGAGTGACAAACCCCGGCCTGACCTTGAGCTTGCCACACTCCGACAAGACGATCCTTGATCTCACACTCCTCTTCTTGCATGATCATTCGAAGTGTAGTGGTTGACTCCGCTACACAACGAGGAGCACAACATGAGCGAGAAGAAGGACTGGGAGCAGGAACAGGAATGGGATCCATGTTCTCCATTGGAGCTGGTGGCGGCGCTGAACTCACCCCAACTGGAGGAGGTGTAGGAGACAAGGAGGGAGATGAAAGAACAGGAGCCTCTGCAGACTCACTCCTCGTGTTACAGAGGCAGATGTGCTCACGCAAAGCCAAGAGCGCAGTACATTGAATCTCCACCTGGTTCAATAAGTTGGACAAGAATTTGACGGAGGAGTTGTGCTTGTCGGTGATCATGTTCAGACACAACCGGTGCCTGTTTAATCGATCCCTGTCTTTCTTCAGTTCCTCGTTGACCTTGGTGTTGGCGTCGAATGAGAAACAATCAACAGCCAACAACCTCATCATCAACAAGTGGACTTCCCCCTTCAACTCGTGGAGTTCGGACTCCAGGCGATTGTTCTAGGTCGAGAATTAGTCCATGGAAGGAGACTAGGGTGGTAAAGACAAAGAACTGACCCTAGCATGCTCCGCTGTGTACAGAGACCACAGACGTTCAGCCACCACGGCCAAGTAACAAATGCTCCAAGAAGACCATTTATGGGGAAGGTCGAATGCCCCGTGATCCACCAACCTGGACTGCAGAAGGTTAAACAACACGTGTTCGTTGTCCCCGTTGTCGTGACCACGATGGGTATGGTTGATGTTTTTCAAGGCCCTGATGGCCTGTTGCCAAACGATATCATCAAAAGAACACCCCGCCGCAAATTGACGATGAGGAAACTCGTGGTCCTCTTGCGAGATCACAGTGTCGACGAGCTAAAAGGCAACTGAAATGAGTTTTCACAAATCAAAGACTCGCTCAGATGCCTTACCGAGGCCATCGTGGAGTAATTGAAACTGTAGGCATTGTCGGTTGGCCGCCCATCCTTGAAGTGAGCCCTCATGTCGATACGAGAGACTCGTTGATTGCGAGGAGAGATAAAGGTGTGGTTGTTCTCAAGAGTCATGGGGAAAAGAAGAGCGAAGTGCTGGAGAATTAGCAGAGAAAGCCCCCAGCTATATATAGCCCTCATGCTAAGTCTCTTTGCCTCACAAACTAGTGCTCTCTTACCCTGCCACACTTAGTCAATGGCCCAAAGACCCACTGCCTCGCTGAAGCTGACAAATCCTTGCTTGTATTGCGATGAGTAATCACAACTCTATTTTTATAATGATGGCGCCATTCTTTCATCTTCATCACATTATATGGCACCATCATGACACATTCTTTAGTCATCTGTTCCTCAAACCCTTAACCCTGAAACACCAGATCACTACTGATCTTGATGCCCCTTTATGATTCTAGACCATGACACAACTAATCATGTCATTGATGACTGACCAGTGCTATTATTGGCACATTTTTATTTTTATCACACTCTGGGTCCTTCTCGACTTGTACCATAGTCCCTGCCTCATTTTTCATTGGTCCCCTAAAAATAGGAGATAGGTAATATGGTTCTCTGCATGGTCTGCACAGAGCTCCACTGGCCCGTGTGCAATCACATGCTATGACAAAGATGGGTAGTATATAGGTAGTCCCCTCTATCCCTGTTGCTCCCCAGCTTTGTTATCTTTAGACATCCTCTCCCCTCTCTCTCCCTAAAAAGTTAGAGCGGTATTTAGGCTGAGGGTGCTATTGAGATCCTCTGCACCAATCCCTTCCTCTCCCACTCTGAACTCTGGACCAAGTCGGCTATTACTGAGGCTCGCTCCTTACACCTGTAGCCAGGGCACCCATCAGTAACCCCCTTGGGTTGAATCCCGCGCCTTTTAGGAAGACTCTGATGAATAACTCTACCTGCCTGTTGAAGAACGGAAAACTAGATCACCCGCAGGAACAATAGAAGTGGTATCAAGTGGCACCAAAAGACGAGTACCCTTTTGATGAGGCCCTGCAAACCTTGTTTGTGCCAGTGAGCGATTGGGCTAGAGTGGCCTGACAACAATCAATGGACAAATAATGTCACATGATCGTGCTGCATCTACTTCAGGTATAAGAACACAGTCCAAGCTGGTTCCCTAAGATAACTGAGTACTGGCAACTTAAGGTCATCAATTTGACTCTGACTGTTGGCACATATATTATCATACATTTCAACAGGAACATCTGAAAAAAGGAATGTCAGACTTGCTCAAAATAAGGTTTTTGGCAGAGAGTGGTTCAAAAAAGTCAATAAGACCCTGGACCTAAAAAGGTCCTGGGAAAAGAGAAACCTGCACATCCCTGCTCAATCACATCAGTACAACTTTGATTCCTCACATTCACGATGTTGTTCTTTCTCAATCCTCCAGGAGTCGGTGATATAAAGCGACTTGAAAGGGCACTTCAGGGCTATTATAACACTTGCTCACACTTGTTCACATTCAAGTGAGGAAAGATTGAGCATGAGAACACTGTCTTTGCGACTTGAATCCACTTGATGCTGTAGGTTCAGGATCATTTCATTGCTACAAATTAAGACTTTCGAAGTGGGTGACGAGATTGACTGCTTTGCCAACACCGATTCCTCCATGACACCACTGGACCAGGGTTATCCTCACTGGCCATGCAATCCTCTGCGCTTTTGGGTAAGTAGGGTTTGCTCGGCGTCCCCGCCCCTCCAGAGGGGGCAACTCGGTTCTGAGAGAGGAAAGGACGTCTGAGCATTGAAGGAATTGCACGAAGCCTCCATCCGCGTTATGTCAGCCTGCGGGTTAAATCGCGATAGATTTACATTTTTTGCGGGCCTTAAATAACTCGCGTTTGGGCAGAAACTACACACCGATTCTGGGCGTTAGAACTTGTTACCCCTAGTGGTGAGCAATTCCGCTCTTTTAATGCTCTTTGTCACCGCGGTCAGGGAGATTCAAAACAGGGGAGGACGTCATCGATGGTAGCTTGCAATTGTTCCTTCTCTTTCATTACGCGGATCGTTTCAGTTAGGGCCGCGTCCTAGTACAAGATTGTCAGACCTCGCGTTTTCATTTGTGCAAGTTAGAAAACCACTTGACCTTCCGACGTTTACGCCTTACATCGTCGTTCACTTGACGCAACCTCTTCTCCACTTGTACCCACGATAAGTAAATGTGTGGGGTGGTAGGAGGGGGGTCTTTCCAGGCCATCTGAAACACTTTTTTAAACTCGTGAGAGCTGGGGATGTTCATGCATGGGAGACAGGCTTCCATGGAAGGATCGCGGAAACCAGTACAGCTGTGGGATTCTAAACTGACGATGTCGCCCTGAGAACAGGGTGGTCCGGTTCGAGCACTCCAGGTTGGAATCCCAGTGTCATGGTATTGAAAGGGGTACGTCTTGCACGCATTCCCGAGCTCCCACTTGTACTGTATCCCTCTACAAGGGAGTTGGGGTGAGCGTGTGACCAGTGGGTTGATGATGGGAGGGAAATAAGGTGAATGAGGTTTGTTATGCGTGGGTTCGTGGGATGGTAAGTGTGGAGGTGGGTTGGTAACGGATGAAGAAGCCGCCTGGACAGTAGGAGACGTTGGGGGCGGATGGATACCGAATGACCGTTCGAGTTCTTCTGCCGCGTTCTTTCGAGTCTTCCGCTGTTGAATCTGCCTACACCGCTTGCCATGTTGATGTACGAGGAAAGAATATTCACCCCCTCTCGGGCCTAATCCGATCCATTTCTCGCATCTGGGGCAAAACTTTTCCAACCTTCCAATCCGAATCTGACGGACGGGGGGGGACTGGTTTCCCGTTCCCCCGCTGTCAGGCGCGTTCGCGTTGTGTGAGTGGCTGACGAAAAACGTCGAGGACATGAAGGGTTCTGCGGCCGGAGTGGTGGTGGTGGTGGTAGGGGAAAAGGTGGGATTATTTCATACCCCAACGCGGCCTGTGTACGGTCAATCAAATGCGCCTCTGGATAGGAGGAATTATCTGTGATCTACGGAGTGATCGCGTTGTGGAGCCATCCCAGAATTTGGGATAACTATGATCGGAGGAGCTCATGGCGCAGTCTCGACGAGGCCGAAAAATCTCTCAGCCTCGAAGTCGGGCGCCAGAAGATCCTATCACCGACGCTTCAGGTTCCATGTCGAACAGCGTGCAGAGGGTGATGAGAGGTGAGTTACTGCGGGGCCCAGTCGTGGTGGACCTACTACAACCATTGCAATCGACACTCGCCGTACGTACTCTGGTATAGTTATTGAAGTCTTCTTATTGACAACAGGGGCACAGAAACTGATAATAGGCCGCTAGCAGGTTAACAGTCCAATTACACATGTACGTACGTGCCAGTAATCACAGAGTTCCGACTAGGGCTAGGGTTCCTCCCCTTCTCACCCCCGCTATTCCCGTTTTCATCAGTTATCGAATTCCCTTGTGATGGTACCAGTACGACGAGCCCCGGGCGGGTAAGTCGAGGTTGAGTGCGAGCCGTAGGTGGAGGCCCATCCATCATACTCGCGTCCGTAGTGTTTCCCATCTCCGGGATTAAAGTCATCAACACTGAATCCAGAATGAACATTACTAAGTGGTTATTGCATTCAGCCGAGGACAGAGGGCCCAGGATATCGTTGATCGTCTGTTCCAGGGCCGGAGGTTGGGCACCTAAAACCAGCGGAGCAATCCACCCTGATAACCAGCCGTTAGCAACTGCGACTCTACGGTACGGAGAAGACATCTCGTAGATAGGACAATATGAACTCGACTAACCAGGTATAACTTGTTGGATTCTTGCTGCGAGTCGTTCCCGAATGACAGCCTGTTCATCGGGTGTCGGATCTATTGGAGGAGGGACCAAGTAGCCATTAGGGAAAAGCGTCCTCTTCGCTATCCGGATGACCTCCACCAAGTGACCTGGGGACAGAATGTTCCTGTATAGGAGATATGGCAAGAACCTATTTACATTCCATATTGGTCAGGACAAAATTATATGGTGGAATGCGGGACGAAACTTGTCTAAGAATGGCATGAAAAATGAAGTGAGTATATCGAGTGTGTTGGCGATCGCCGAAGCTGAATAACGTTTGTTGAGGCTAAAAACGGTCGTAATCATCGCCAAAGGTGGTTCGGCATAGCGTAAGAGGTCCGGCATCTGGGTAGTTACTGGTGGGTCTCGTTCCGGCGAACCTTGTCGTTGTTGAGAGGATACGGAGAAGAGAGACGACGTGTCGGATAGTCGTTTAGAAACTATAGTGGTGGGAAGAGGTGTGGTTGGTGCAACAGACTCGGTGGGTGGGCGGACCGTTTCGTCAGAAACGTGGTTTGATGATTCATTGACGTGCCTGATTGTCTGAATTGCTGATCTGTACCCGTGAATCACCATCAGACCGAAACCAGAGATAGCCTGGATGGCGGAAAGAATGAAAACAACGGTCGCGTGGAACGAGATATAGTGTTTGGAGGGATCAGGCAGCGGCTACGTCGTGGGCGGCGTTAGGTTCGACAGTTATAGGAACAAAGAAAACACCCACTTTTTCAACGGGCGCCGCCGCCTCGGAGGGTCCGAGAAGGTCCAAGGCGAGTCTCTGGATAAACCAAGGTTGCGATACTTGAGGGATCACACCCGTCAGCACTCTGAGGATGACCTCCCGGATGATATACCGTTCAGCATCGGGATTGTAATCCTCTGGCGGTAGGCAAGCCTTGAGCATGAAGTCGACTGATTGCCGCAAGTAGTCTTCACTTATTGATCCATCGACGGATACGGCCATGTGCGGCTGGAACTGGTGGAAGAGCAGTGGAAGAGACGCTGACCCTCCGATCGAATACGAGGTATTCAACTTGGAGCTTGCTAGCCGGTAGTCCTCATAATGCTGAGCGATCAAGGTGGGCAGATCGCGGAAAATGAGTGGACTCAGGTCGGTTTTTGAAAGTCGCGTCTCGAGCGATTGGACGACCTGGATTATTACCTGGTTGATCTGGACAAGGAACTCCTTGTCGTAACGCGAGATCTTGGTCCACCACGGGTTAACAAAGGCCCTTAAGGCGAGAGCGATGAAATCGTAGATTTCTGCATTCAGCTCGGGAGGGAGGTTAGGCGAGTTGAGCAAGGGTGGGACCTCGGCATCGGGGCCGAGCTGGGGGAAGAGGAGACGTTTGGCGAGAGTAGTCCCTGGAGCAATTTGGGATCGGGTGCTCGAGATTCCTTTGTCCTTGGAGGCGATAGAAGACTGGAAAGAGCGGACGGAACGAGCAGTTGGTGGTAGCCTGGAGACCGCCATCCCCGAAGAACAGGCCGGGCGTATGTGACGTGACCCGGCCTATGTTTGTGACAAGGATGTGATCCCCTTCATCTCTCCTTGGACCACCGTCGTACAGACTACAGGCAGTCCGGCCTCAGCAATTGTCGACTTCCTCTCCGCTCTTTCACCTGCGGTCTGCATCCGAGTCGCACCCATACAACCCTATTCTTACATCTCTCGCAGGTTACACAGCGTTTCGCCAATCATTCCAGTCACTCCTTTAACCAACCCCGTGTCGACGGCGACCGGTTGATTCTAGTCCCTCTTCTGGGCTACGGGATTCCGATAGTCAACCCTCTGTGGGTGACGGGATGGCTGCTGTCAAACTCAGCACAACCCTTATCGTCGTCGTTGCAGTTTCTGGCCTCGTTGGTTGCGTCATCGTTCTTTTCTTGATCTACAAATGTTGTCGCCGCTCCAAACCCGCCCCTCTGCCTCCCATCCAGCCTCTGGCCCACTATAGGGAAAAGGAATCTAACTACCTTCCCCATCCTCACATGCCTCGCAACAGTGTGAGACTCAGCCAATTCGGCAGTTATGGGAGTGACGCATCTCTGTTGAAACCGTCCCGCAAGCCAAGCTTCCAGACCGACGAATCACACGGTACCCCATCCTCCAGTCACAACTCGTTTTCGGTTCCTCCTTCTCCCCAAACCAACGCCACCCATCATTCCAGCCCACTATCGGTTGGATCCCGCTCAGAAGAACAGGCCTCCATTACTCAGCGATACGTGCCCACAACCCGCCAAGCACGTTCCGTTTCGCGAGCTAGGTTAAGGCGTCCACCATCCCGTATAAATTCGATCGTTTCAACACAAAGCACCTTTACTCATATCTCAACGCGATCCGTGAATGCCATCCGTGGAGTACCCCATTCTACCCCTAGCAATTTCCAAATCGTGTTACCCACGCCCCTCGCTCCCCAGTTACAGAATCACTTGGTTTTGAATCCTTCAACAGTCGAAAGTTATGAGGAATTGGTAGAGCGAAGGGGCATCGCTGATGGGTGGACAACAACGCCTGGCAGGATAACTTCCCGGCGCTCGCAGTCCGATCAGGACCTCTCGACACGAGGTGCTCCTTGTGAGCGAGAGACTGGCTCAGGCTATGGGCATCGACATCACCGTTCCTTGGATACCATAGATCAACCTGGGCGGTCAGAATCGCAGACGCAGTTCAGGGGGCGGACTTCTTCCCGCCGTTCCATCCAACCCCAACCTCCCAATCATGGTGACACCGCGCCCTCCCCACAGTTCCTGGATAATCAAACCAAACCACTCAGTGCCGCATCCCATGAACCTAGCGATGGACAAGGTAATCTCATGACCAGATCACTATGCTAGTTCCACTAAATTACCTCAACTCACAGCCGGAACACCGCCCTCTCAATCTCCAGGCCATACCCCAAATCTTCCACTCCCTCAGTTTGTATCACACTCATTGCGTCGTTATACCCCCTCGTCGAGTGCGGATACCCCTACTTACCGCTCGACTTCAAATGATCCATCACTTCCACCCGTACCGCCATCGCCGTTGCCCCAACAATCTTCCACGCAACCCGAACACATGCCATCCCATGGGACCAGTTCCGTCACCGAACCCGAGGCGAACGATTCCAGCGGAGTCGCTACGCGGACAATCAAACACTCTTCGGACACGCCTTAATCACTTAATCATCTAACCGAAGGAATTCAATCCACTCGCGTCTCTTGTGACGCCGGTTGGTGATTGCACCCGTCTTGGATCCGTACATCACTCGAATCTAGAAATAGTGATTGTGCGGATTGCGTAGCCTTCTATTTCAACGCATCTGCATTACCCAGCATCATTCTTCCGCCTCATCATCGTTACTCCCCACCCTATCACAATCTCTTGTTTATTGTGCAAGCGCAATAGATTCATACATGTACGACCCCTGCGGTCCCTCATCTCCGAGGTTAGGAGGTAAAACCTCACCCAGCGGGAGCCAGACCCTGGAACAAACAGCCACTCTAGTCTATACCAGCGAGGTGAACAGCGACAGACCCCGTATAACTGTCTCCGACACACCAAAAACCCGCCGTTGTTTATTCAACTAACTCAATTCGGCTCAACCAAATAATTTGTGCTTTGACTACTACGCTCTCACCTTCCCTTGTGCGTCACATTCGGGCCATCGGGGACGGTCCAAGCGAAAACGTCCTACCGCCACTTTTTATCAAGCGGTTATAATACACGGGGCGAGCGTAGTGCAGATGAATCCAACACCCCTGTGCGAACACGAGTAAATATACATCATGGGGGGGAGCCGTTCTTCACAACCGGCGAAACACAAGTTCATTATCCGTGTTTCATCCGTAACGAGGGCTGTGTATTATAACCTTCGTTCCCGGGAACCTTGTTGCGTCGGTAGAAAGTAACGAATTCCGGCCGTGGTACATCCGAAATAACATGAGCTTGGTCATGTACTCCTAGAGTCGCCTTCGACTTCTGGGGATTCTTGGTCAAGTCAGGAACGACGAGCTCAAGTCGGTGTTGCAGCAGTGGGGATGCGAATGATCCGAATCAAAAGGTGTATGGAAGAACGAATTAAACGGTCGTGGAGTGTACCATGACCACGCACTTCTCGGCGTGGAGGTACCTATCCCAATTGAGAGGCCGGTGTAGGGGGAGGCGGGGAAGGCATAGTGAGGTGGCTCGAGGACCTAATGGTCGGGTTTGCGAGTGGTATCATCGTCGATCAAAGATCCGTTTCTTGTCCCACCACCAGTCCGCGCCACTCCTACCTGCATCCGGGCCTACCTCGAAACACTCGACTGGGATACGCTCGTCATCTGAATCATAACCGAACCCACGATGGTGGACCTGACTCAAAAACTTCCAACCGAACTGTTGGCAGAGATACTCGGACACGCGTCTGTTCTGGATGTTTTGAGGTTTAAGCAGGTCAAGAAACCAGTACTCGTGTGTGGACGGATCAGCTAACCGCAGACGGTCTTAGTAGGTTAACCGCATCTTCCGTGATGTTATCCTTGCGTCTCCGTTGATTCAACACAGGATAGAGCTACTGGGTGCTGGATTAGAATATAATGCGGCAGCAGGAATTAGTCTCGCCGACAGCAAAAAATATTTCCTCCAATACCGCTCAAACTTGAGCTCATTGCGCCCGATTGAAAAGAGGACGGTGGACAACCTGCGGTCGAACCATGACTCCTACTCAAGGGCCGGAGGTGGCGTATACGCGATCGTCGAGGACTCAGTCCAGCTGTTTTCTCTGGGATCTGCCTCGCGAAGAATACCGTACAAGGAGTGGGAGATCACACTCCCAACCACGAATTCAATTTCAAGAGTTTATGGCTTTTGCCCTAGCGCCGATGTCATTACCTTTATCGAACTGTTGGCAGCGAAGTACGTACATTGGCCATGGAATCACCACCGCGACCTCACTCCAACGTAGCAGTGGACTGCGGATTAGAATCCACCTAAGGACTTTGTCAGATGGTGGATGTCATCCCGCCGCACAGTGCCCAACGATCTACTATTCGCAAAGAGGTACTAGTGGGTATTACATCTCCACGTCAATAACGAACTCCCGGCTCGTGGTCCTTATGGGCGTATCATACAGAGAGTGCATGGTTATCTGGGACTGGAAAACTGGTCAAGTCTTGTTTGTACGTCAACCCTTCTGTGCACAATTCGACAAACCAAACTCAAGCATCCATGTAGGAACCTGAAGCAAACCATTTTGACACTGTGGAGTTCATCGACGATTACAGGCTGTTGGTCCTCAAGTCGTCACCGCACGCACTACCATCTATCGTGGTGATGGACACGAGGAAAGATGCGGGAGGGATCCCTGTGCAAATGTTGTTCCACCTCTCCCCCTATTTTCATAATTTCAGATACCCATGTCTTCTATTCGAACGGGGCGCACACAAACCATCTCCTGCAGAGGACCTGGCCCCCTTTCACCACGATCATACTCAGCGAATCGTCGCATTGGTTATGCAACAACCTTTTGGCTACCTCCTTTTCCGTGTGGGGGCATTGTTGAAACTCATCGAGGGTCGCGAGGGAGGCGAGATCGAATGGGATGAATGGAAGACCCATGTGGTCATCCCCTCTATTAACCTGGGTGACCAATCGGGTCTTATTGACATCTGGGTATCTGGATGCCGATTGTTTACCATCACCTCAGCGAATCACAGTCCGGACGTTCAGATGGGGGTGTACGATTTCAGCATGCAGGGATGTGCGAAGTACCAGAGTGGACAAGTCGATGTGGACCTGGGCGGAGTAAGGTATTTGTTACCCATCGAGGCGAAAGTACGACTCCCGTTGGAGGCTAGTGAGTTGCTTAGTGCGTATGGCGGCAATGACAGTGTTGTATTCTTCCACGTAAGTATCCTCCTGTTTTCCTTAGGAATGAGACTAAATGATGCCTTGCATGCCGCTGCTTAGATACCTGGTGCCTCTACAGAGGGTGGCTCTAAGAGAAAAAGTGACTTACAGATATGGACTTTTTGATGTTGAAATATTGCGTTCTCAATCATTCTGTTGTTTACTCTTATTTGTTCCTTCCTCATTTTCTTTATCTGTTCGATCGGAACGCTTCGTCTCCTCAGTTCTTTTCTATTCTCTAAGGAGTACGTATTATCTTATTCCTTTCTTTCTTTACCTAGCTAACTTGCCTTAGTTCGCCTCATCTAGACGCTCGCTAGATTTCAACATTTGACGCTCCCACAAATTTTATATTAGCGATCGCATATGCACTGACATAGCTATGAATAGAATGAGAATGGCGTTCGTGTCAGATCGCTGGGAATATCTATACGTTCCAAATTTCTCGAAAAGTATATAATATGCGAGGCCAGAACCCGTGGGCAACTCGGGCAGAGAGAATCCGGGTGGGTGAGGAAAACCGTGTGGGCGAATAACTGCTATGCGACCCTGAATTTCAGAGAGTTTATCGATCACCCGTTCCGCAAGTTACCCCTTTGGACGTCGAAGCCTTAGGCTCGTTGGCAAAACCAGGACCGCCTACACAATGACTTTGGAACGAGGTACGTGATATAAGGGGGACTGTTAAATAGGTGAAAGAGGTGGGTGCGAATGAACCTATACAATGATAATATCGATCGGTTGCTGGGTCAATGACGAAGGGGGTAACATCGACCGACCCATAAACTAGGCTATTCTTGGGCAGGTGTGCGGTGTGACGTAGGACTACAAATAGGAGTTGGGGGATCCTCCGTCGCTCGGGCGGCTTTCGGGTTGTGGTCCACGGGACGTAGAACCGTGAGGGAGGGTACCTTTCAGTATTTTTATTCTTGACTCCAGCGATATTGATGGTACCATCGTCCCCTGCACGACTGCGTTGGTTGAGGATTCAAATTCTTAATCCGTCTATGAACCTTTCCGGGTCGAAGACACACACGGCTGCCCACTGACTTCGGAATCACGACGCGTATCTGAGGAGTCCAATGCTCAAACGGGTGGTCAATGGCAGGAAGAAGTATGTGCCAGCCTCTAATCGTTTCCCAGAAAACACTTATTGAAGTTTCGACGAGACCGGAGAAGTGCTGAATGAGAAGGCATGGTCATCACCGTGCAGGGCACGTTGGATCTCACGGCACGGCAACGGATAGACCATGTGTGGGTCGGGCTGCAACCAAGTTCCACGGTTATAATCACGGAAAATCTCTCGAAATTCCTGATACTCTCCCAGCAGAGAGTAGGGGTAGGGTGTTTGGACTTCAATAGGATTGAAGGTACCCCCATGGGAGGCAGTGTTGGGACACCACTGGCCATAACCCATTGCTTGGAGCCACCGCCAATCAAAGTCACCAGTTATAGGCATAAAGTGATGTGTCTGCTGGCATTCGGCCTGGCCTACAACCCTTGCCGGGCCAATGAGATACCTCGGCGATGAGGATCAGTTCGGTCGTTTTTTTCCTCTCGAAATCACATGTTTATATCCCGGAAAGAGGACAGATACGTCCACAACAGTATACACGAAGTGAAAAAGGATCAGTTCATGTGTTTACCGTCGCATATACATATGAGTAGCTTGGATCGTCTGTATTTCGTGGGTTGGTTCGATTCCACACCACCAGAGGACAGGTAAATGCAGCTTAGACGAGGAGATGGAAATCTATGATCTTTTGGATGCAGATTTTCCCGGTGAGGAGGGAGTTAAGGTCATGATAGATGACACAGCGGGTGATATCTTTGCTTTGAACACTTAAAATACAATACAACAATGTGTATACATGATTATTTCGCATCGCAAACCCATTTCCAGATGACTCCGGCTTTCCCTCGGCAGCATCTGGGGCGTGAGAAGAAAGTGTCGCCGGAAAGTCCGAAAGCTACGACCAAATCGCGGCCAGAAGCAGTAATTTGACAGGGGCAGTGGCATGCCACTAACTGCGACTGGCCGGCACAACACTGATGGGAGGATCATACCCGTCAGGGGAGCGTGTGAACATTCTCTATGTCTCACGTGACGCGGGAGGACCATGAGTGGCGGCGTGCCAGATGATCGAAGTTCATTGAAACCTCAATCCCACTCCCTCCTGACCTAAACGCGCCGTGTGGCCGCTGGCCCGTTACTTACCTGCAACGAACGGAAGCGTGACACCGTGCTGCCTGGCCCGCTACAAACAAAAGTCACGGTCATCTACACGGTCCCATTCATCTTTGGGCCACCCAGTTGTCCACCCCATACTTCAAAAAGCGCGACCCTTGGAGGTATGTATTGTTCGCCTTG
>MU118225.1:0-28266 GCA_014904855.1 Thelephora ganbajun | reverse complement strand
AGCTTCTGAAGCTTGAACGATTCGATCAACGTTTCCAGCTTAGGTCACAGTCCCGGATGACGAGGGTGACTTCGGTAGAAACCTCACTATACTAGAAGACCACGTATTCGACGTCCTATACACAATGCCTCCCATCTCTCGCCATTTATCCTTGCCTTTTCCGGACCCTCCGCGACGCCGTCTTTCCAGCCGCCCAACCGGTGTGATATCATTTTTACCCGACATGATTCTGCAGAGCCTCAGAGTTTCGCAGTCCTCTACTACCGTTTGTAGTTGGGCTCTGATGATGTACAAGTTGGGACGAGCGTTAACGGCGTCAGGGGTGGCTGCAGCATTGGTATCCACGAAAAACAGAAGATCCTGCACTTCTAATGTCATGAATTGTGCGAACATGGTGGATGCCACTTGCCGAGTCGTCTCAACAGTTAGACCGTCATCTAGACACACTGTACTCGGGGCTGGTCCTCCATAACCGTTGGAGGGTCGTAACCGCACCAATTGAGGGACATTGCGTATAGTGGGACATGATCCAGTTGTCCACGTTTCGCAGGGTGATTTCCTTGAGGTTCCTCATCGGCACTGGGCTAACGGCGTGATTCCTGTCAAGAACGATAAGGACAGAGAAACGGGCGATTGTCGACGACGGGGCTAGTGGACGAGCCAGTTGACGGAGATTCCGGTGCATCCACCTGGGTGGTACATTTCGTCGACAACACCTTCAATACCGACATGTCTGTTAATAGCGGCCCTCACCCAAGCGCTTTTACGTCTCCCGGGGCGAAAAGAGTAAACGCGACGGCTCTGGAGGGGTTCAATTCTTTTGCAGGTACTTACCAAAATAAGTACCCGAAAGAGAGAAATGACCGCGCCGCGAAATGCGACCCAATCGCGAAATTTACGATTTCACCCCCTTGAGCAAAAATCGCGTTGAACGGGCCTAGACGGGCCTGCTTCCCTTCACTAATATCAGTAAAATAAGCCCACAGGATATCTTAGCTAGTACCTACCCGTGTGGCCCACGTAGGGGGTTTCCTATGTCCACCCAGCAGTGGGAGTAGGCGCAGTGTAGTCGGTTGTAGACTCATGACCCACTACAAACGGAAATGTAGTCTATTACAAACGAAAACGTAGTCCGTTGTGGCCCATAACAACCGGTAACAGAATGTCATCACGCGCATCAGCGGAGTTGAAATTCGGCATTCGGCAATTGAGCGCGACCCATCCGCTTCCCACAGACAACCTCTACTCCGATGTCGTCCAAGACATACCCATCTTATTGCCTCGTGGATAGGCATAGAACAGCCCAGCAGAATCTCTATTCGCGGAAACCACATGTACAACGCGCAACTTTGGCGTGTTCAATTACATACAATGATTGTGATTGAACGTTGGAGGTTCCAAAGAAAAAATAACCATCGCGAACCTTTCCTGTGTGAGGCTTAGTGAAGGTAGTGACGTAGAAAAGGGCGGAATGCAAACCACGTACGTTCAGCCGAATCATCCACGGGCTTCGTCGGGGCAGTCGTCTGGTCCTTGTTCCCGTACTTAAGCTTGACGGAAAACCGCCGTTTTTCTCGGCTTATCGAGCGAGATTTTGATGCTCTGAACCTGCAACCACAATTTTCCCGATAGTTCTCCTGTCGCCGATCATCCCTGAGGCTGAGGGGTGATATAACTCGGGGACGCGAACTAAGTTCTGGTAAGGTATTGTGAACTGTAACGGTTGGGTCCCTTAGGGTCCCCAGCATCCCTCGAAGAGTTCCCAAACCAGATCGTTAATCCCGTCGGAAGGTCGTTCAGGAATTTCCCCGGCCTGTACCTTCGGCAGTATATAGGAATAGCTATCCTTGTATGGCCTTTTCCCCGTCAAGACCTAGGAAATCAATGTGAGACCTGACTCTCGGACCAGGCAACATAAGGCGGTGAGAACTCGCCTCACAGATGACCACGCCCACTCCATATGTCGCCCTCTTTCGTTATAAGAATTTTATCCGTGCTGTAGTCTTCAGGCCACAGAATATCCGGTAGTTGAAGTCTTCGTCTCCGTCCACCGGGAGTTGCACGAGGCATTCAGCTAAAGTGCCAGGTACAGCTGCAATTGGGCTGCAACCTGGGGTAGCTAATCGAGCAGTGCCGTTGTCACCGATTAATATGTGACCCTGTTGATAGTGTTAATGACCATCAGTCAGAACGAAGCTTCACATACTGGTCGCAAGGAGCTATGAACCAGACGCTTTTCATGCGGGAAGCGCAACCCATTGACGGATCCCAATAACTGTTCGTGGGGTTTAAGCGTTAGGTGTATGTGTTTAGCTTGAGTGTACTTGCCAGGTCAGGTCGATTGACGGTTGGTTTCTTCACATAGTCCATGGTATTTCCATTTTCGTACCAGGGAAATACCAGACAAAAGTCGGAGACGGTCATCGATACACCGTGGGAAGGGAGGATACTATCGTGGCCGACTCGTTGCTGAAAAAATGGCCAATATCCCCTCGGAATGAGTCTCGGAAAGACACGAATCGGTGGCGGCGCAGATTACTTAATATATCTCAAAGGAAGCCGGAACGTACCCTCAGGTAATGTCAGGATTTTCAAGGTAAGGAAGCAGCGGAGAAGGAGAAGCAGGAGAAGAAGAGGACGTGAGGGTATGAGCGAGATCAGGCCTCAGGCCTCAGGGACCGCCCAGGTTCCATTCATTCTCCCGATGGGCTAGGTACTACATATCAAATACCTCCCTTGATCCACGAGCTCAGCCCATGGGCGAGAAATTGACGTATTCCATTCAAAATACACAAAGAAATAATTTCGATTGCACACATACTTCATCACGCACGGCCCCTCTAACTCATGGGACAGAAGTCCAGGCGCCCTACGCCCTGACTAGCGCTTGATTGGACCATGATTGAAAACCAAATAACGTACGAGGGGATCAGGATAAATAGTGTCGTCCTCGGAATCTCTCCTGCCCCAGTCCTCGGAACCTCTCCGCTCCTCTCTCCGAGCACCAAGAGTTACCCTCATTACCATTCTGTCGGTCATAAGAGCTGGAAAGTACTGGAAGGTAGGACAGCCGTTTGACCTCCGTATCTTGGGGTTACCCTTTTCGAGGCACCTGTGCATGCTTGCGATCCAAACTTTATGACACCCTTCTGTCAGTATACCATCCCGTCTCCGTCTGTTCCCTTCCTCTACTCACTCCCTGTGAATCGCCTCTCCTGGTATCTCCTGGCTCCCAGTTATCCCCGCCAATTCCTGCCAATCTGTCACAGCTCATCCCAACGGCCGAATGGACTCCACAGGGATATTGTCTGCCTATCCGAGTTAGACCCTGGTTTGTGTCCCAGAACATTCTATACAATTTCTGTGGGTCTTTCCTGATACGTCAATTCGATCAAACATGGAGCATTAGTCCACCTGGCGAAGTCCGTGCTGACCGCCGGCCGGAGTCCTGTTCAGCGGAGGCAGGCTTCGAACCGCCTACCGGCCGGTGGTGCTTTTCGGCCTGTCCCGATATCTGCGGCCCGCCCAAGGCTTATCTCTGGCACTAGTGGGTTTCTGAGCGTTTCGCCCAGCCTTGAGTAATTCGCATTGCACTCATGCGCTTTTCTGGTGGCCCAGATATTTGTGCGCCCATGCTGCTCCTCTGGAATCCACATGAATGACCCCGGAGACCCTGTCTTTTTCTAAAGGTTCACAACAATATCAATCCTAGACGCCTCTGCCTTTAATCCAAGGCTTTGCCTTGGGTGTGACTTTCAGCGAAAAATATAAGATTCTCGAAATTCGGAGACCAACGGATTCCACTTTGACGTGCTTTGGATCTCCCCGCTTGAGTGTACTTTGCTACCACGACGTCAGAACACACTGGTATGGCTTTGGGATCAAGCTTTATGGGCCTCAGTGACTCCATTATTGACACTGTCGCTATCGATTGGTTTGTGGTGAGTACCTTCAGTATTTTACCATCAAATATGGGGATCACATATCTCACGCAACCGTGACTTTTCACACTCCAGGGCGAACCTCGCTACCAGGACATCTTTGTGCTGTCTCAGTCCTTCCAGCCCCCCTCTTCTTCTCCCAGTGAACCTCTTAGTACTTTCTCCCCGGAAATACCGTTGGACCAGTCATCCACACCAGGTGCCACGCAAAACATCATACATTTGGTCCAAACTCCCAGAAAGGTATCAATCCCTCAGCCTCGAACCACCGCAACACTACCTAATACGGCTGTGAGGAACCGTGTCCCCCCCCCTCATTGAATTCACCGTATTGAAAGTGTCGGGTTTCATAGCTTCCTACAGCTTCCCATGACGAAATGACTGAAGCAGAGTTATGCTTCACCGATTTCCCACAGCAGCTATGCAGTGTACCTCCTGCCTTCTCGCTGGTGTGTTTTACCCAATGCGCTTTCATCCAAAGTCTTATCTTAGAAACCAATGCAGCCAGCCCAATCTTTACCTCCGGCTACAGCCCTCCCACTTAACTGGATCAAGGTACCGCAAAGTGTTTACGGTCACGGAAGCACACAATGGGATTTCAAACGGTCGGAGTCAATTTATTTTAGCACCAATGGTCGTCCAGGCATCAATCTTGGAGATGCCCTCCGCAAGAAATATGCCGGTCTCGATGGCCAGGGCGACCCAATGCTGCAAGATTCTGCGGGAGCCATTTCATGTCGGTTGCTAGTAGGTTCCTTGTGATGGTTTTCCACCAGAGTTGCAGAGTTGACCCCATGCAAAGTTCCCTGGCTACCCAGACAACGGCAGTTCGTGTCAGGTGAGACTCACCGTACTGAATGTGCTACCGCATGTTAAACACAGGCTGGAAGATCCATACACTGAACTGGACCAGGAGCCGTCTGCCAATACCACGTAGCAAGCTCGCTCATGAGGTTGCCAAGAAACTTGATCGGTACCTCAATCGCATGGCTGTACGTTCGTGTCGTGATGAGGCTAACTTCACCGTTGCTCACAAGCGCATCGTAGAGGATTACTCCGGACCCATCTGTCGAAGATTGCTGGAGGATTGGTCGAGGTTTCATGCACATTAACAATATGTTCCTAGTCAGTCTCGTATCTGTTTCCAAGGGATCCTTCCAGCCAGAGATCTGGATTGCGGACCCTTCGGTGCAGACCGAGACCGAGAGTGAGCAAAGTATCGTACAGTATCTTTTCCCATCACACGTTATCCATACAGATCAAGAATAAATCCCATGTGTATTCATTAATTCCAAAAAGAAAAAAATGCCACGTTTCTGTTTTTTCCCAGCCATTGGTGTATAGAGGACATTTTGAATCCCTGTGAGCGCTGGAATCCTACAAACCATCATACACATTCAACAAAACGCGTGTTTTTGCAGATATTCTCGTCAACCCCTCGCTACATACATGCGTTTTTGTGGTTTCAGGTAGGTAATACAATTAGTTGTCCTGTTTTCCCACCGAACATCAAAGGAGTTGGCGTGAACATCACGGTTCGCGTGACAGAGACCGATAACAGTGCAAACCGGACCTAGCGTGACGAACCGGAGTTGATTGGCAGGATTTCAGGCGAAACTTTCACAGGCGCCACGTGTGGTTGACTCAAGAGGTCACCGGTCACCGGTCACATGTCACAGGCTGAACGGGTACACACGGATGTTCTACATACATTGTATCATCGATAAGGTACATCCGTGAGCCGGTACTGAAGCACAGCGACCTGACGCATACAGAGCTGCCTTTGGGGTTACCTCACGGAACTAGAAGATCATTTACCTTCTAAATTCTATCCCTCACGTGAAAGACACGTCCCAAATCTTGTTGCCCCCTCTGGTCACTTTCGGACTCTCCACTCCCCCCACCAACTACCTGTTACTAATCGCACTCACAGCTGCTGAGGTTTCATGCATAACATTGAAGGTCATCCATAAGGTATGGCCAATTGAGATGGCTCAATGTCCTGCGGAACGACATGTAGTCGTGAAGTTCGGTTTTGCCAGTTTGATGTGAAGGAGTAATCACCCGGTTCTGGGGTATCCGCGAGAGCGGTCTCGCGAAGGGACATGGAATTGTTGTCGCGGAATATGGTCCAATTGATATCCGTCAACAGGACTACGTCGAGCTGAGCCTCAACTCCTGAGTGGTGATAGGTAAAGATGACCACACTAAAGGTATACGCGAGACCGAACAGCGGAACTAGGGTTGAACATAAGCGGAAACGGGCATACGTGAAGGGTGAAATGAACGGAACTCTTACTGAGGACTCGTAACCTTGCAGAAGGAGCGTGTTCAGCCCTTCCAACTCTCTTAGAAGTCCGTTCATCAGTACAATGTCATTCTGAGCATGAAAATTCCCTGCGCGGGTTTCTGTGAGCATTTTGCTTATCGTAGTGAATTTGACACCGCAATCGTGGTCAGTCTTCAATCCTCCTTGAGGAGGTAAGCTCGCGCCCAAGGCAGCGGGTTCCACGTGGTTGGTCTGTTTGTTGGCGGTCGATCACCTGTATATTCGCAAGGCAACGGAAGAGAAAGGCAGCCTGGGACCGCCGACTTGGGTCTGGATGGTACGCCTGTCGCACAGTTGAGTTTCTCTAAACCCGGGTAGAGATGATAGTCACGGGTTTTGGTAAAGAGAACTGAAGTGTATTCATCGATCGCACCACTCCGCCCTGGAATCTGTCAACCGTATCTACCGATCAGTCGTGCTCAGTATGCGCGGACCCCGCTGGTGGGTGTCGAGCTTCTACTCCACCCACGGGTTCACAATTAAGGTACCTCCGCTACCAGGGTTCGCATAGACTCTTGAGGAACCCGAAAGCGAAATTTGAGGGACCGGCTTTACAATGAGCAGCTAATCTCCGCGCTGGCCCGCACGCAGCCGGGTTTCCCCTTCACGAGCGTGGTGATTTGTGACGACATTCTAGTACCAAAACTCTGGCCAAATGACCTTTGAAATACTCCTTCTCAACGAAAGCCGGATAAAAGAACACGGTCTCGTTTGGACGAAGGCGCTGTTCTTCGACTGGGAGCGATATGCGGATCACTCTCACTACAATCTGTGATCCCATCCGCTATAGATTCACCGACCTACGTCAAAAATCCACACTGATTGACACAGTTGCGCCACGGGTTTTCTTTGGGCTGCGTTCAATAGCTGACCAAGACCATGTGTAACTCCCGCGCAGTTGCAACACGCTGGACGGCGTCTCAAGATCTCAACTCTTGTTCTCTTTGAAGACTCACGGTGACTCCGACGCTAACCTATTCTGAGGACATGATCATCGTTCTCTCATCTCGAGCGAGGATACCGCACCGTGGGCTAATGGCCCGTACCTATTGCCTGCCATCGGCTTCAGTGCCCTCAACCAAGGGCTCTCGTGGGTATAAGCTTTGGATCCTGTACGGTGATATCAACACCCATTCTCGACGGCAAAACTTACCGCAGCTTGCATCACTACGTGAAGATAGGACCAGTTATCTAATGACAGCGACGTGGCAGTTCCCGTATATGGGTAATTTATCAGGGCAAGATCAGATCGTCTCAGCAGGTCAGCCCCGCTTGGCGGTTCCCCGTTTCAATCGCACTCTCAAGGCAGCCATCACATTCACCTTCAGCATTCAGGTCTGTTGTGGTTGACCTGTAGCCACACACCCTGGTTGTGCGCTCAACTTGTACCGGAGGACCGCTAGCTCAGGGCGGACCCCGTTGGCACCGAAAACGAACAAGTCAGGATCATCGAGCTGAGCAAGCTCTAGAATCACCCAGAGTGTCCAAAGTTCTTCGTTACGTTCCGCGGCACCATGTAACAACAACTTCTTCGAAATTTGCATGTGTGCGAGAGCACGGGAAATTGTCGCGATTGAAACAAAAACTCCGCGTGAAGATTCCAACTCCTGTTGGATTTCGTCCAAGTGGATCGAGGGTTGTACCCTTACAAGGGAGCAAATACAGTCCTCGTCTGCGGTAGTCAGAATGCGGCGTCTGGGTCTGTGACCTGTCCATATCTCCAGTAGAGATCAACGATACGGTGCATAAGGCCGAGGGAGACTTTGAAGGTCTCGGCGACCGTTCCGTCGTCTCCCCCTGGAGGTAGGAACGGACAATCCTTTCTCTCAAGTTGAGAGAGTACGCGTTGACAAGAGCAGGATGCATTGGTGTGGAGCGCTCTGGGCTCCCACCAGCTCGCGCTCCATGTTAAAATGCTCAGAACCCACTCTGACAGATTACCCAAATACGGGGACTGTCGTCTCGCTATCATTAGACAAGTAACTGGTCTGCTGGGCAACCTGCGTGTCCACGCAGCGACGCAAACCGCAGTAATGCCGTGCGTATCTCTCGCGCGGTTGCAACACGCTGGAAAACGTCTCAACCCTTGTTCTCTTTGAAGACTCACGGTGACTCCGGCGTCAATCTATTCTGAGGATATGATCGCCATTCTCTCATCTTGGGCGAGGGTACCGCACCGCAGGCTAACAGCCCGTGCCTACTGCGTGCCATCGGCTTCGGTACCTTCCACCAAGGGCTCTCGTGGGTATATAAGCTTTGGACCCTGTATGGTGATATCAACACCAATTTCCGACGGCAAAATTTGACAAGTAATACTCAGCATGAAGGTTATCATTCTTGGGTAGAGTAACTCGATCCCCGTTTGTTCGACGGTTATCTGACCGAGACCTTTTCCTTCCAGCGCGACCGGCGCCATCGGTCTCCCTATCGCACGGGCCTTCCTACGCGCTGGACATATCGTCTACGGACAGACTCGCTCTGAGTCAAAGGCAAAGCAGCTTGCAACCGAAGAGAGTATGTGTGGTGCCCTCTACCTTGGTTCAATGCGCTCATGATGAGTCGGTAGTCACGCCCATCGTCTGTCAGCCTGCAGATATAGACAAGTGGAAGCACCTGTTGGCCAATGTCGAAGCAGTCGTCCACACCACTGCGGCACACAACTCCCAGGATGCGGTCAAAGTCTTCAACTTAGTGACCGAGGTCATACAAACCGTTCGTCCCGCTTACGCCGCAAAGCTCATTTTCGTTGAAACCTCTGGGACTTTGGTTCACGGCGACAACCGTGACGAAATTATCACCGATACCACCCCCACGGCAACACCTCACCCATTTGTAGCTTGGCGAGCAGAACACGAACGTAACGTGGTCGGTAGCACTCTCCTCAACGGTATAGTTATTCGACCCGTTTGGGTCATCGGTCGTTCTGAGTCTCATCTCGGGAACCTGTTGTTCCCCAGCGCGCATGCTGGGGAAGTCGTGGGTATTGGAACCCCTGGGGCAAGGTACTCGATTATTCACCAAGACGATTTGGCCGACGCGTATCTGAGGGTTGTCGAGCGGGGAAGCATCGTTCATGGATCGATTTTCGATATCGCCAACGAGTTCACCGAGAGCGTTGATGAT
This sequence comes from Thelephora ganbajun, assembly GCA_014904855.1. Taxonomy (NCBI): domain Eukaryota; kingdom Fungi; phylum Basidiomycota; class Agaricomycetes; order Thelephorales; family Thelephoraceae; genus Thelephora; species Thelephora ganbajun. The sequence continues at coordinate 18,873 of MU118225.1, read as the reverse complement.
GTCCTCGCCACGCTTTGCAAGGTTAGCGGAGCTAAGGGGTACAAGTATAGGGAACCTGCCAATCGTAAGCACCTTCCCCCATTGATATGATGCCTACGTGACCTCGTGACTGATTGATTCTGGGTAGCCTTTGAGCAAGCGGCTTGCACCACGACGAGGATCAGACCTTACCTCGCCCGCACGCTTCTTGGTTGGAGCCCCCGAAAGCCTGGATTGGTTGATGGAATGGAAACTTACTACGCCACGTGGAAGGCATCACAGGGATTGTAGTTGAATCGTGTAATATTAATTCGAAGGCGTTTTTGTGTAAACGAAGGCGAATAGTACGTGCACTCGCGTGGAAAGGCCCTACTTAATCAGAGCTGTGGCCGGCTGTGGCAGTCCTAGATAAGCGGACTTCCCTTAACGAGCCTGTACATGTGGACACGCGGCATACGCCGGCCCGTCGAGATCGGTCATACTGATAAGCCCGTGAATCGCGCATCCCATCTCTTTCAACACCCACAAGATACTTGTGTGCCGCCTGCTCTCGAGCATCTCGAGACCACCGAGATCTTCCCACTCATTTCACTCATTCGCGAAGACGGGGCGGTACGCGCTGTCTTGAACTCGGAGCTTGTGAAATCGTGCTAAATCTCCCTATCAGGCCGTAGGATGGAGCGCACTCGATTTTCGTCACAGACGTGCATCTCTTGCGCAGGGTAGACTCTGTATTGAGTTGGGAGCTGTTGAGAGTGAGTATTCCGCTTGGATCTCTATCGTTGCGAGGTTATCGGTTCTGTGGAATTCACGTCCAGAAACATTTAGATTCTGGGAATCTCGCAGCCCCAGGTACTATATGCGCCTGCCCGCTCGCACTTCCTGTCCCTGTCCGTGCGAATCTGCGCAAGATCGTGGTCATCGAGCAGTTGAATCGGTTCTCCTGAAGCGAGATCCCCGTTTCGTGCTTGCGGATAACTCTAGATCGAACACGTTCGAGGTTTACGACGATCAGACTACCTCGTATCCGTGCTCGCGTTCCGGGTGAGTTGTGTTTGGACCCTGCCTCTGCGATGAGTTGTAATTATCGACGTGGTTCCGTAGGTGCGGAGGAAAGTCACGTGACAGCATGTGAAAAAAATTTCGTCACCTTCGCCGCTCCCTTCGCCTTAAGGGAGTGCAAGATTTCATAAGAGCATGGATGGGGTATCGTATTTTCCCTATCACGCATGATTTCTCCAAGGACATCGGAAAGATACTGAAGCCAAATGCGCGACGGACGTGGAACGTTTTTGACGTGTCGCTCGTTGTACTCTTTTTGGTACATTGTCCTTAGGATTAACAGCCTCGCCACTGGTGACGGTGAGTGGGGGAATCTCATGTGGATGGGAAGCTGGTAACTGAAACAAAGTTTCTCTCAGGCCCAGCGTGAGGGTTTTCACGTGCTGGGTTGCGGCACATGCATCTTGTTCGCCAACGTATCCAATGCTCAAGCTAGGCCTTAACCGTCATCTGGGCCTGGGTTTTTTGTCATGAGGGACAGTCTCATGGTCTTGTCCGTTTTCCATCCACTCTGCACGATTATGTGTAAGATTGAATGTGAACGTTAGGTAACAACAAAAGACATCGCGCAAGGTATACCAACGTGTTGCAACTTCAAGCCACAACGCACAAAATGACCCCAACTCACGGGATGGATTTGGTGGCTTAAGGAAGGATTTCAAGGGTAGAAGACGAAGACGCGATAAGGTTGGGTCAAGTTCGAGTGACTTGCAACCGCTTGGTCATCGATGTAAATGGTTCTCGTTAGCAATGTTAATCAACTCAGGCACCTGGCCTTGAAGCAGGTTGCTCACTCCCTCATAACCGCTATCTCAATGGATCCAAAGGTCGTTATCAGAGCTTATAAGCGATTAATCACATGGTTCCGAGCCCTTGATTACTTATCTGGGGTTGAATTGCTGGTCAGAGGCTCACTCTGGCTTTGCGGATGATCAATGAAAACTTGACGCCTCCGTAGGGGTGGGAAGTCAGGTTTTAGATCGCCCAGCGATCGTGGAGCGTCGAAAGATAGCTTGGCCCGGCCAAGAATCTTGGGCGAGTCGATGAGAGCCAGGCGCGCGTAGGCTGTTTCGTTATTGATATTGATATCTTGGCCTACGAACTCGGTGGGGCTTCTCCTAATTTCATTTGCGTTGGTTGTAGTATACTTACTAGTTACCCGATCAGCAGACGCGCTATTGGAGGATAAGGACGCGCGCGGTGGGCACAGCGTTCAGAGAGTACTACAGTGAATCGACGTCATGACTGTCTGACTGGCGGGTTACTTCTGCCCCGGTGACGTAGTACCTGTCAGTACCTGACGGAGCGGGGACCTGAAGATCAGCACAATCATCCCGCGAAATGAGTACACAATCGTTTGCGGTGGGTCTCCAGCTTCCCAATCTGGTAATCTGCGCCTCGTTGATGCGTGATTGCGTCACTCGAACGGGCGCAACACCAATTGGGTGAGAGATTCTCATCGCTTGACGATGATTGTCCATGACATCCATCACTGGTGTATATCTGGATTCTGAAGCATGGAAGGGTCGACATTCAGTGTGCTTAGTTATCGCTATCCGTTTTAGTCATATGGGGATAGGGATCGAAACACTGACTAAAGCTCGACTTTCACCGAGACTCGAGTTTCTGAACTCTCTCTTCAGCGAGCAGAGACCAATGTGGGATATGGGATACCACCACGAACCACGTATGCTTGACCTGCGGGTGGACTGCGAGCGGCGGGGATCGAGAGGGCCCTGCGTCGCATATTTCTCTTCAGCGTCTAAAAAACTCTCAAGCTATGACAAATCGCACGTGACGCATTCACGGGACGGCTACTTTCAGAGCCTGAATGTAGTTTTGTGAGACTACGTGTGCGCCACAGCGACATTCATTTCCGGTACATGATGCCGTCGTCAGACCGGAATGCGTCTGGGTATATATACCTGCACACTCTTCAAGGTTCAGCATCACAACAGCCTCTTCTCTGCCTTCCCTCCCTTCAGCGGACTTGAAGCTGCCCAAACTACCGCAGAAAAACTCACCAGTTTCCAAACCGCCATGATTCATCCCTATTCCCTCATGGAGCGCGACTCGCACCCAGAGTCCATCTATGAATTACTTGGAGTGAAAGTCGATCGTGCTCTCATTGGTACGTCCACTTCAGAGTCCCTTTGGACTTCAGTTCGCTAACTCGTGTTTTCTCGTAGCCACGATCGTTGAAGAGACTGCTGAGACCATCAACCAAGGCCTTAGTTCCACCGCTGCCTCGAGGGGACGCTCATCCTCCCGTACCCTCAAGACCAAGGAATTCACCAAGTTTGTCGAGCGGGTTTTGGACGCCGCTGAAGTGGACATCACTGATATTCTCGTCGCCCTCGTCTACATGAGGAGGGCAAAGGCCCACCTTTCCATCGATACGGAACAATGGGCTCTTCATCGTATTTTCCTCGGGGCGCTCATCTTGGCTCACAAGGTTAGTTGAAACTGTTATATCCCATCACTTCTTGGATCTAAGAATACCGACCTTTGCAATTTTTTTCTGCAGTATTGCAACGACTCGACACTGAAAAACAAGAGTTGGTCCTACTCAACTGGCATTTTCGGAATGAGGGACATTGGAAGGATGGAGAGGGAGTTTCTCGATGTCTTGGACTACGAGTTGTCCTTCTCCGAGGCTGACCTCCTCGACCTCCATGAAACCCTCGTCCCTCCCCGATCCCCTCAACCACCCGTTCAACTCCATCCGTTCTTCCATTCTTCTGGTCCAGTGCACACTCCTCGACCTCAAAGTGGTGTCCAGATGTCCCAAACTCGCCGCGTCATTGATAAGGAGGAGCACGAAGATGGACCAGTTTCTTCTACATCATTCTACAAAACCAAAACTCCAGCCACCCCAGTTCTTGGCGAAATCAACTCATCGGATGAAGAGCCAAAAGTCGGGACCGGATCCTCAGACTCTTCCCCAGAAATTCCAACCTCATCCGAATCCTCGTCAGAATCTACGGCGGCGACTTCTGTATTTTCGTACCATCCTCACGAGCCAAAACCCGTCCATTCCGAAAACGACGCCCAACGATCTGTCATTTCGAGGGCTCTTTCGTTGGCTCGCCATCAGCTCATCTCTAGCATACCAAAGGCGTTCGCTCTTTCCACTTAGAGGCCTGTTCCTATTTTCTCCCAAACGTTTGACACGTTTCTACCCTTGTCTCCGTGATTTTCGTATCCTTATTTGCATGTGTTTCCTTAGAACTTTCTGTAGACCTGTATCGCTCACCTCCGCCCCCGGACGTTGCTTTCTTCACATACACCCTAATCTGTACGGTAGAAAAAGTACTCTACATCTTGATTATACCATTAACGATAGCAACTACGACAACATGCCTACTACAAACTTTCCCTCCCAAGTGTGAACTTCAAAGCGAAATGAAATCGCAATTGCAAATTACCCGTAAGCTCACCGATAAAAACGGAAGGTACAGAGAACAGGGGGCAATAGAGTAAAAATTAATGGAGAACTTTGCTCAGCCTTTGAACCGAATTGAGCAGTAAATCACCCTGCTTAACTACGGTCTCATATTGGGCGTTTTTCAAAGCCGGCCGGTTCGTTTCCACGATTCCATTCACTTTATCAATTGAGCAGTGCAATCTCCCCGAAACAATAAACCGCGAGAGTTCGTTGTCCACGAAATCGACGCTGACTCCGAATGCGCCGCTCAAGCTCTCAAGAGTTAAACTCCTGTAGCTCTCAAGCAGCTGAGAGTAAGCCAAGATGCGCATCTCGCGCACGTAGTATCGCGTGTGTTGTGATAGAAGGCGGGAGGGTAGGAGAAGGGTCTGTTCGAGTTGGGCGAGGGCGATGAAGAGTTTGTCGTAGTGACATTCATAGAGGTTCTTCGTGAGATCTGCGAGGATGGGGATTTCTGGGAGGACCTGAACCACTTCCGGCGCAGCAATCAACTGTGAAGTGAATGAAAGTGAGCGGATATACACATAGTTTCCTGCAGGGAATCTTACCTTTTTCTTCAGGTCCGGCCGGCTGAGTGTAAGGGTATTTGAAATGACGGTAAGAGCGACGAAATCGTTGTATGAGACCAATTCCGTTGCGGTGAATGTCGAGAGGGCGTCAAGGAGTAGCTCGCCACCCCGCTTGAATTGTCGGATTGAGAGTAAGTGAAGACCTCGGTAAACCTTGAGTCGATTACGACGGTCCCAATCACCACCCTTCTCGATAAGTCTAGTCAAGGTACAGTGTGAGTAAATCCGCAATGACCCGTCTCATGTCGACATGACGCACTCTTCTGCTTTGGTTAGGTTGGAGGTAATCATTTCGTGGTCTGCAAAGAAGAACCCTATCCGGACAAGAGTCAGAACGATGTCAATCCTCGCTCCGAGACCCGGAGTTTTCTCCAAAGCAAGTTTCTGAGCCTCAACAGCTCGATCCTAGAAATCGACCACACCGCATACATCAGCCTTTCTTCACCCGGACTGGAGATCGGTGAGATGGGCATGGGCAAACCTTATCGCCAATCCTCGTTAAATACGTGGCTTTTGCGCGTAGTGCGTCAGAGATTTCCGTTTCTCCCTCTTGTTTCTCAGCTTCCGCGAGTCTGTCCTCGATCTTTTGCAGTTCGTCTTTGTTCTGCTGCTCCATCGTATCGAGGAGGGTTTGATCTAGCGGGAGTGCGGAATGGCTAGTGACGATCTTGTAGTAGGGTGCCATTTCTACGAGACATTTCTCTTGATTTGACCTTGGTTAATAAGTGAGCGATGATGAGGGGACGTACGGTCGTTCTTGATCCCCTCGAGTAAATCCCTCCGAGCATCATCGTGGAGGTGAGACAACGATGGCTTCGTCAGGATGAAATATAACTGGGGAAGTTTCAGGTCAGGAATCGGAAGAACAGCGTCGTCAGCCATTGCGAGCGTTGGATGTCGGAGTGAACGGAGGTGAGGATCTCACCGAGAGCTTACGCGTCTCTGATCCCGGGACGCGACTTCAGCTCGATCTCACTTGCACACTTCCCTCTCCCTTGTCTTCGTCTTCGCCCTTAGCCTGCATTCCTCACTGCTAGTAATGACAACGACAGAGAGGATAGATTTTGACTCACTGGCAGTAACCGATCCCAAGAAAGGCGAGGCTATTTACAAGAGTATCCGACAGGGTTCGTTGCTGTCCTCATCTCCATTGCGGTGTTGACGAACGATGTTGGCAGAGTCGAAATCTGAGGGCGACCATGACAAAGAGGCTCGGCTAAAGGAACAAGAATCTGCTCTAGTGAAACTTGCAGAACACCACCGGGACCAAAAGTCGGCGTTAACCACCCTCAGATCGCTTGCGGTATCTTGACATATTCAGACAGGGATGCGAATGGTTTGGCGGAGGTGATTACCATGTCGAGGGCCTTCATGTCCTCGACCGCAAAAGTCAAAACGGCTAAACTAAGTAAGCTGCCGTTTCATTCCGTTTCCGAGATGGCTATATGCTCAATGGGATGGGTGCTAGTCCGGACCCTGCTAGATTACTTTGGATCGATACCCGATAGTGAGGGAATCCAAATGAAAGTATTGCGAGACAACATCGACTGGGCTAAACGAGAAAAACGGATATTTTTGAAACACAGTCTTGAGATTCGACTGATCGGAATGTGCGTTTCGTCACCTCTCCATGTCAAGGAATGAACGACTGAAGGATAGGTTCGACTTTTCAGTCAACTGGAATCTGCACAGTTCAAACCTGCGCTCTCATTGATCGACACCCTCTTGACCGAACTCCGAAGGCTCGATGACAAGATGATCCTCACCGAGGTTCACCTCCTCGAATCCCGCGTTTACAGAGGCATTGGAAACCTCGCCAAGTCAAAAGCTGCCTTGACCTCTGCCCGAACGGCGGCTAATTCAATCTACTGCCCCCCGCATCTGCAAGCTTCACTGGATCTGCAGAGCGGAATCCTCCACGCCGAGGACAAGGACTATAAGACGGCGTATTCGTACTTCTACGAAACGTTTGAAAATTTGAGCTCTCAAGATGATCCAGGTGCATTGGGGGCGTTGAAATATATGTTGTTGTGTAAAGTCATGTTAAATTTGGTATGTCGTGCCACCATTCTTCATTCTGGGCCATGTATGAAGTGGGGGCATTAGCCCGAGGATGTCAACGCTCTCCTTTCGATCAAACTTGCAATCAAGTACGCGCAACTCCGGGAAGTCGAGAGTATGCGTGCCGTCGCAAAGGCTCATCAAAATCGGAACCTTGCAGAGTTCGAGAAGGCTCTCCGGGATTACAGAGATGGTACGCTTACACGGAAGCGTTATTCGCTCTCCAACTCACTTCGCGCTGGCAGAGCTCTCATCGGACCCAACGATTCGATCCCACCTCGCGGCACTGTATGACACACTTCTCGAACAGAATTTGTTGAGGATCGTCGAGCCATATTCGGTCGTGGAGATTGACCATGTGGCGCAGCAGGTTGGGCAGGGTCGACAGTCTGTCGAGGCAAAGTGAGTTTCCAATGATGGTTCAGGGATCCTCTGACTGACATGCGAGGCTTCAGATTATCACAAATGATCCTGGATAAGATATTCCACGGTGTCCTCGATCAGGGAAGAGGTTGTTTAATCGTGTATGATAACCCTGAATCCGACGTGAGTTATCTTGGATTAAGCATCTCTCACCGGGCGCTGACGTGACCTTTACTTTTCTCTCTCAGAACACGTACGGAGCCGCAATCGAGACGCTAGAAGAGGTTGGGAAAGTGGTCGATTCTTTGTATGCTAAGGTCGGGATGCGCGCGTTCCGCGTCTCTGGTTGAAAACTGACAATTCTCCCATTTTGTAGACGGTCAAAATCGCATAGATCCACGGTGTACTCTTATACAATTTAATCAATTCTGTATTATGATACCTCTCTTGCACCCCCTCGAGGAAAAAGGAATCTTGCCGCATTGTTTTGGTACCACCCTCGGTGCCGAAATTCGGGGCTGAAGGGCACGAGTACAAGGCCAATGGGTCTAACTCTCATCGCGAGTCATCCTGGGCACTCATGGGTCCGTCCTTCTAGATAATTATGTCAAAATGCCAAAACCCTGCACGAATCTAACGGCTGCCGAAAAATATTCCTGTCTAACCCTGATAATGATTCGTAACTCAAATCAACACACTCATCAACCGTGCCGAACCGGGTAGTACGTGGTAAGGAACAAGAAGTACTCCCGAGCTGAGCGGACTCGGCTTCACTCTTCCAACCTACCATACATATCGCGTTTGTTTTTATGTTGACGGAAATCTACGGTATATTCAACCATTCGTCCATCTTCTCCCAAATGGTATTTATCTCTCCTTTCCACTCCTCTCTCTTATCCCGTACACACTCCTCACAAAGTCCCAACTCCATCCAATCAATTTCGCAAATCTTCTGCAAGGTTTCGATCGGCGCGCTGACTCCTCCAGTAGGATCGGACAGTGCAGGTCCGATGACGGAAGTCATCCAATGTTCAGCGAGTGCGTCTGTACATGCCATGTGACCGGCTGTTGAGACGGTGAAGAGGATTGGAGTGAAGTGAGAAATGAGTTGCGTTTGGAGGTGCTGGGAGGTCTTGATTATCTCAGGACGAGAGGAGAGGATTGGGTGGATCTCGTAAGGTTCGGAAGAGTCCTCAACGCCGATGTCGGTGTGGGTGACCAATGCGTAGTATAATGTCTTCTGAATCTGAGTCAAGATGAATGATGAAGGGTTATAGGTAGTTTGGAAGGCCGGAGTAGTCCTTCACGTACAGGTTTTACATCATGTTCAATAGCGAGGACCAAAGCCTCTTCCAACTGTCCGAATTTATAATATGGTGTTGGTGTGTGTGGGAAGAACGAGCTCAAACCCTCCTTCGTGACCTCATAGATCTCCGGGAGGTTAAGCCGTGAGGGAGAAGTAAGTGTAAGGACTGAGGAGATGTCGCCAAAGGTTTTGAGTTGCCTAGAAGGAAAGTACGTCAGTTCTTGAGGGTGTTCGGGTCGTGCGGTTTACTTCGCGGAATGGAGGAGACCAAACAGAGTGGAGAATTGGGTTGGGCGGACGTTCCATTCATCCGGAAACATGTGTAAACCGTCTTCCGTCTTACGTAGCTTCCCCAGCACCGATAATGTGGTCGGAGAGCCCTCGATTTTAAACGTCTGGTCTTCAACCACGACCGTGGCCACCTCTGACACAGATGGGAGAAGGTTCGAGTCTGACGAAGTGAACTCGGTGAATCCCGTTTGCTTGGGTATTTCAAGTACGTCCGCTGTACTCATTAGGAGTAACGGGCGGGAGGACGAAAGAGATAAGATTGGATTCGAAGGAGTTGATCGATGTCATCATCGACAGTGCGATCGACTTGCGAGTTTGCGTTTGTTTGCTCACGACTTGTAGATGGACTTGCCAGGAAGCCCCAGAATCTTACTGATGTTTGCGTTTGAGTCCTTCTTACTGGCGTGATATGACCCTAAGCTCGCCCCGGCCATTGGGACGATGCTGGGCGAGAAAAATTTGGAAGATTCCACGATCGCGTTGGTGAACTTCCTGATTTCGACACCTGGGCTGCTTCGTCGTCTGTTCCACCAGTGATGGTTTCCACATGCCCAACCTGTCTCGTCCTCCAAGTTTTCTTCCCATTTGAAGATGCAATGGGGTTCCACTATCTATGACTTTACTAGTGGCTTTTGTGTATTATTTAGCTGTTCTGTACTTTGCTTTGAATGTAGCTGAGTCTCCTGCATCCATTTGACTATCAAACCACTTGAAAGCCTCAGTTCTGCTTCTCAGCCCTATACCTTTTTCTTTTTTGAGGGCAACCCAAATGTCATTGCACTTTCTTGTACACCTCCTTACAGTGACAATATACCCATTTTTCTTGTCAAACGAGTCATCGAGAACAACAAAAACAAGGTATCATTGGTATCAAGGGCTCCTGGAGCAACATGACTACAACGGGAACAGGGGAGTGGTCGTATCTACAGGATCTGGTCTATCTACCAGAGCTCTGAAGTCTGGGCAAAGTCCTACCTCCATTGCCTTGCTTGAGTCCATAGGAACGACCTCCCCTTCTGCGCCTAACCGCAAGAGGTCCTCCACAGACAAGTACTCCGATGGACTTGTCCACTTGATCACCTCCACCCAAGCCAAGAGAACTCCAAACTCCCCCTCCAACTGTGCCACCGTCTGTTTCAGGCCATCTCCAACTCCATCATCTGCACCTGCATCTCCCACATCTCCCTCTCCAATGACTCCCCATTTCCCCCACACCATTCCCTCCACCATATACACCAACTTAACCACCTTTTGACGCCATGCATCCACCCTCCTCACTCAAGCTGCTCTACTTGGAAGAGCGATCAGCTCCTGGAGGTAGTTATCAAAGGCCTCAACAGTCCAAAATGGGAGAATGATGATGGGATGTTCCAGGAGGTGGTGGGTGAGTAGAAGGTGGGAGTACCCCAATCTCACCTTCCTGGAAGCCACTCTGAGGAAGCAATGTTTGTGGAAGGGTGAGGCGAGGAGGACAACAAGAACACATTGATGAGAAGTGAGGGCCCATTCTGTCTCAGGTGAAAAGTGGAAGTCGAGGATACAGGGACCAGAAGGAGTCATAATGGATGGATGAGTGAATGGTTGGATGAGTAAATGGAGACTTGAAGGACATTTAACCACACTCTTTTATTTTATTTTACTCATGATGTGTAGGCACAATATTCTGACGACTAGATGACACCTTCTCTTTATGTTTAGTTATATTTGTTCTTTTGTTTATGACTATTTGTTACAATCATGATCACATTGTCAGGATTGTACAGTTTTTGGGCGAGTAATTTTCAAAACTTTTAAAATCCTTACGAATCACATTCTTTACCCGACCATTTCTCCATATACCCTATCAGTTTCATCTCTTAAATAAACGGACACTTTCGTAGTCACTCTTTTACCATTTCGCCTTGCTCACACACACAGATATCAAAAAGAGTTTATATACTGAAACCGGTGTATCTCGGCATATGGACTTCTACTTGTCAGCCCAATCTGGATCCCCGTCATCTTCTGCTACCATCTCCAGAATATCCCTACTGAACTCATCAGTGGCGTCATCAACCCTAATGGTGCTATGAGGAATGACTTTATCGTACAGACCATGTACATCGAAGGTATTGAACTGCTCGGAACAGAGGGTGTTGAAATCGACGGTGTCTAAAGGGAAAACAATCTGCATCTCGCCACCCGTGCCCCTTGCCACCAACTGAGCGTGCACGTTACTATTCGGCATCAACGTGACAACACGCATCACACTCAGTAGACGATAAGCCCTCGCTTCTGGACTCGCTACTTGCCCTGTAGCCCGAGTCACCCCCAAGCTTGGCTCTACGGAGAGCGTGTCGAACGACTGGCTCAGCTCCAACATCAGGTCGGTAGACGAACCCTGAAGCGCGTTGTCCTAAAGCTTTGCGGTAAGGGTGGTGGTTGAAAGTGGAACGATGGATAGCACGGACATGGGCATGACTTTGGGCCTGCCAGGCTCCAACCAGGGTATCTTCGATTTCCCTCTCCTTGGCCTCAGTAATGGGTATCAATTGAGATACCGTCTCTTGAACCACTGGGACGAGAGAAGGTACCCTGGGACCCAACAAACCTGGTGGGATGCACCAAGGCGGGATTGGGATCGGCTGAGAGTTCTCCTCTGGAGGAGTCATGTACAGGGACGGTGAGCGACTGCCGGATGGAACCTTGGGAGAGACAGTGGGAGGAGTCGTCTGATCAGGAGACCTATCTCCACAACGACAGACCTTATCGGACAGGCTGTTGATCATAACAGCATGGTCATTGATGCACTCCTTGTGGTCTGCCAGATCTGACTCCAACTCTGCGCCCTTTGAAGACAGCTTCTCCAAGACGGAACAATGATGGTTAAGCCTTGATGAGGCTTTGCCCAACTCCTTGTTGATGTCCCTGACGAACTTGTCGAAGACCTGGGTTAAGTGGATGTAGCATCCTGACAATATACGGAACTCCCCGGACAACCTATGGAGATCGCTCTCCAGACAATCATTCTAGAAGGGCATTGTTAGAAGTTGCTCTAAACTGATCGACAACAACAACGCACCCTTGTGCGTTTGCGTTCAAACATAGCCCATAACCAATCTCCTACGACGGCAGAGTACCAGATACCTGTCCCCTTCAAGTTCTTATTGAAGGAAGACATGTCCACGATCCCCCTCTGGATCAACTGGAAGAGAACACTTTCGTCGTCGTTCATGGCCCTCAAACGACGGTTCTCATCTTGGTTATGAAGAGCAGAGATGGCCTGTTGCCAGACCTGGTCGTCAAAAGAACTGCCCTCATCCCAGGCCTGACGCGGCATATCTTCATCCTGTTGCGATAGAACAGCTTTGACGAGCTAGTAAGGAGAGTCAATAAACCTTCTAGACTGAAGACCTATCGACGTCACCAACCTGTAATGAGGAAGTGGCTTCAGTTCTGAAGCTGGTCTGAGCACGGACTCTGGTGTCGAGCCTGGTGATCTTTTGGTTGCGTGGCAATATGAAGACTTTACCGTCTTGAAGAGACATGGGGGAGAAGAAGAGCAGTTTGCTGAGGAAAGTAGTGAAGGCCGCTTGCGATTAAATAGCCTTCACACTAAGTCCCTTTCGCCTCACAAACTAGTGCTCTCTTACCCCGCCACACTTAGTCAACGGCCCGCCATGGGAACAATTGGTCAGATAACCCACTGCCACACCGAAGAAAGTCTGGACCCTTTTCAATTGTGCTGAGCAAGCACATTCTATTAATAACCCTTCCACTCATTGTTATTGGTTTATCATTTCCTTCTCTCATTTTCTTATTGCTTACATAAAATGATGGATGATGAAGATGGAGCTCTGCAAGGACCACAAGGAGCTCCACCACAGACCGATGGAACCCCGTTGGTCTGTGTGTAATCACATGGGGAACACAGCATGGTCTGTGCACGAAAGACCTGCCCTAGAGTAGAGTAGTATAAAGGTAGCCTCTCTAGCCCTTGTAGCTCCCCATCGCTATTATCATCGGATATCCTCTCCCCTCTCGCTAAGAGCCCGGATAGTGAGTGGTATTTAGGCTGAGGGTGCCTTTGAGAACATATGGACAACGATCCCTTCCTCTCCCACTCTCATAAACCACTATAAGTCGACCCTTCCCAGGAGACTTCTTTTGCACACGTAGCCAGGGCACCCATCGGAAACCTTGGGTTGAATCCTGTGTCGTTTAGGCACCATCCGAAGAAACCTAGTCCCTGCCTGTCTGAAGAGGAGACTGACACCCGCAGGAGTATTGTGGACTAGCAGGCACTGAAGACGAGTATCCTTCGACAGGGCCTTGCAAACCTCGTTAGTGCCAGTGAGCGTTTGGGCTAGAGTGGCCTGACACACATGTATAAGTAGTCAAACTAGGTGAAGTTAGTTCCCTAGTCTTGAAATCTCAGGAAATCCTGTCTTTGGGACTCTCTTGCAGATTGCCTGCGTCCATCGTTGGCTCTCTATCCTTATTTCTTTCTTTCCCTTCTCCTCTCTTCATCTCACCATCTCTCACCATCGCAAACTTTTGAGGACCACCCTCTCTTGCATAGCCATGCTCAGTGCGATCCCCTCTTTAGTTTGGACCTATCATCGCTATCGTGCACTCGACCAGTGTCAGCTAGCAACACTTCCAGGCCCTCATGCTTTGTGTTATCGTATAGTGAGTCCCAGGGCCAGTGGCCCTGACACCAAACCTCTGTTTGCACAAGGCACATCACCACATTGGAGTTCCCCAAGGTTCACCTGTATCCCCAGTTCTTGCTTGTCTTTACACAGCTGCCTGTCAGGCCACTCTAGCCCAATCACTCACTGGCACAAACAAGGTTTGCAAGGCCCCATCAAAGGATACTTGTCTTTGGTGCCCACTTGATACACAATACTCCAGCAGGAGGTCTTCTCCTTACTTCAGACTGGCAGCATAGTGTCAGGATTGTACAGTTTTTGGGCACATATTTTGAAAACTTTTTAAATCCTTACGATTTCATGTTCGTTACCAGACAAGTTTATCTTCTTATCAATGGACAATTTTGTAAACACTCTTTTGCCTATTTCGACTTGCTCACACACAGAACAAACAGAGAAGAGATTTATTTGTAGCACTGATACCAGTGCTACCTTGGCAAACTACTCGAGACCTGCTACACTACGATCTGTAATCCACCCATCGCTAGACTTGACTTCCTCGTCATTGTCCTGAGCCCCACTGCGCACCACCTCCATTTCCTGGACCAGGCGAACTTCAGCTTTGAGCTCTCCAGACAAGAGAGAGTCAAACTCTTCCTGGGAAACTGGGAAGACCAGCTGAAGCTCCCCACCCATGTGATCAGAGGACAGGAGACGAGCGGACACAGTGGAGTTGGGCATCATCGTGACTGCTCTCATAACCGAGAGCATCCGATAACCCCTCGCTCCCAGATTCTGAGTCTCCAGCTGCTCCCGACTCAACGTCACGACGGGCGCGGCACATTTTTGATTGGAGCTCTTGTTCAACTCCGAGCCAACGAGAATACTTGGGACGACTTCCTATAGCCTTACGATAAGGATGGTAGTCACGAGAAGGACGAGGGTGCTGATGTACAGCTGCCCGACCCTGCGCTTGCCAAGCCCTGACAAGGCAATCTTCGATCTCCCGCTCTTCTGCAGGAGTAATGACTCGAAGGGTAGTTGACGACTCGACCACCATATGACGAGGAGTGCAACATGGTGGAGGAACAGGGATAGGCTCAGCGTTCTCTACCAGAGCCACGATTGGAGTCTTGACCGAAGACAAGACTAACGCTGGAGGAGACGGTTCATGACGAGGAGTAGAAGGAGGGGAGGGAGAGAAGGACGGAGCTGCCCCAGAACCATTGACAGGAGGAGATGCCGCTTCATTGTTACATGTGCACATCTTATTGTGAAGTGCAATAAGAGAACAACAGTGAAGTTCCAGCTGATCGGACTGATTGGTCACATACATGACCAGTCCATTATGCTTCTCCTGAAGGAGGTTGACACATGCTCAATGGCGGTTCAACCTCTCCCCATCCTTCTTCAACTTGCTGTTGACTTTGGAGTTGGCGTCAAACGAGAAATGGTTGACGGCTAGGAGACAGGAATTGATCAGGGTCACCTGACCCTTCAAGCTGTTCAAGTCCTGTTCCAGGCAATCATTCTATGCGACATACATATTAGCCTAAATCAGTTGATATGGTATGTCAGACATACCCTAGAACATTCCATCTCCAACAGAGCCCACAGGCGATCAGCCATGATGGCCGAGTACCTGATGCTGCGTGACAACCACTTGTGCAGCTCGTCGAACTCTTGATGGTCAATGATCCCCGCAGAGACCAAGTCGAAGAGAACTTTCTCTTCATTGCCCATGCCACAACCACGACGGTTGTGGTCCATGTTCTTGCTGGCCCCTATCGCCTGTTGCCAGACGATATCATCGAAGGAGCACCCACTGGCGTACTGATGATGAGGGAACTCATTGTCTTCCTGGCTAATCACGGCATCGACGAGCTAAAGGCAAACTGATATGAGTCTCACAAATTGACACTCGCTCAGCTCGCCTACCGAGGCCATAGTTGGGTATTTGAACCCATAACTGTCAGGGGTTGCCTTCCCATTCTTACGATGAGGGTGGGCGTCGATGTGGGTGATCCTCTGGTTACGAGGAGAGATAAAAGTGCGACTGTTCTCGAGAGTCATGGAGGAGAAGAAGAGCAGAATGCTGAGGAAATAGCGGAAGGCCGCTCATGATTAAATAGCCTTCATGCTAAGTCCCTTTGCCTCACATTCAACACTCGCTTACCCCGCCACACTTAGTCAAACAGCCCGGGAATGATTAAAGGACCCACTGCCTCTCCAAGGCTGAGTAATCTCAAATCTATTGTGCTGAGCAAGCACCTTCTATTAATAAACCTTCCACTCGTTTTCATTGGTTTATCATTTCCTTCCATCATTTTCTTATTGCTTACATAAAAAGATGGATGACGAAGACGGAGCTCCGCAAGGACCACAAGGAGTTCCACACGGACCGACGGAACTCCACTGGTCTGTGCGCAATCACATGGGGAGCACAGCATGGTCTGTGTGCAATAGACCTGCCCTAGAGTAGAGTAGTATAAAGGTAGCCTCTCTAGCCCTTGTAGCTCCCCATCGCTATTATCATCGGATATCCTCTCCCCTCTCGCTAAGAGCCCGGATAGTGAGTGGTATTTAGGCTGAGGGTGCCATTGAGAGCCTTTGACACAATCCCTTCCTCTCCCACTCTCATAAACCTCTCGAAGTCAATCCTTACCAGAGGACTCCCCCTGCATCTTGTAGCCAGGGCACCCATCGGAAACCTTGGGTCGAATCCCACGTCGTTTAGGACACATCCGAAGAAATCGTCCACTGCCAGTCTGAAGAGGTTGTTTGTCTTGGAGGCCAACCTGCTGGAGTATTGCTGGACCTAGGCATCAAAGACGAGTATCCTTTGTCGGGGACTAGCTACCCTTGTTTGTGCTGGTGAGCGTTTGGGCTAGAGTGGCCTGACACATAGAGGTCCCTGGATATGGTGTCCAAAACGACTTGGGATTTGACCCAAGGATTTAACAATGGGTGCCCTGGCGACAGTGGTGCAGAATGAAGGCCTCAGTAATAGCTGACCTTCATAGAGATTTCAGAGTGGGAGAGGAAGGGATCATGCCAAATGTTCTCAAAGGCACCCTCAGCCTAAATGCTGTTCGCTATCCAGGCTCTTAGTGAAAGGGGAGAGGATATCCAATGATAATAAAGCTGGAGAGCTACAAGGGCTAGAGAGGACTACTTATACTACTCTAACTCTAGGGCAGGTCTTTACGCACAGACCATGCAGTGCTCCCCATGTGATTACACATGGGCCTGCAGAGTTCTGTTGCGGTCTGTGTGGAGTTTGTCAGGATTGTGCAGTTTTGGTGAGTAAATTTTTGAAACTTTTAAATCCTTACGAAATCACGTTCTTTACCCAACCATTTCTCCATATACCCTATCAGTTTCACCTTTAACAAACGGACACTTTTGTAGTCACTCTTTCTACCATTTCGTCTTGCTCACACACATAGGAAAAGTCAAAGACTTTATACACTGGAACCGGTGTATCTCGGCGTATGGACCACTACTCATCGGCCCAGTCTAGATCTCCGTCATCTTCCACTACTGTCTCCAGAATGTCCCTACCGAACTTGTCAGTGGCATCGTCCACCCTAATGGTGCTATGAGGAACAACTTCATCGTACAAACCATGTACATTGTATGTATCGAACTGCTCGGAACATAGAGCATCGAAATCATCGGTATCCAACGGAAACACAACTTGCATCTCACTGCCCATTCCCCTTGCCACCAAACGAGCGTGCACATTACTGTTCGGCATCAACGTCACGACCCGCATCACACTCAACAGCTGATAGGCCCTTGCTTCTGGACTCGCTACTTGCCCTGTAGCCCAAGTCTCCCCCAAGCTTGGCCCTACAGAGAGTGCGTCAAATGACTGGCTCAGCGCTGACATCGGCTCGGTAGATGAACCCTGAAGCTCATTGTCCTAAGGCTTTACAATAAGGATGATGGTCAAAGGAGGAATGACGGATGGCACGGACATGAGCGCGACCTTGGGCCTGCCAGGCTCCAACAAGGGTATCTTCGAATTCCCTCTCCTCGGCCTCAGTGATGGGTATCAATTGAGATACCAACTCTTGAACCACTGGGATGAGAGAAGGTACCCCAGGACCCAACAAACCTGGTGGGACGTGCCAGAGCGGAACAGGGATAGGCTGAGAGTTCTCCACAGGAGGAGTCAGGTATAAGGATGGAGAACGACTACCGGATGGAACTTCCGGAGAGACCACAGGAGGAGTCGTGAGGTCAGGAGACTTGTCTCCGCAACGGCAGACCTTATCGGACAAGCTGTTGATCATAACAGCATGGTCATCAATACACTCCTTGTGATCTGCCAAGTCAGACTCCAACTCTGTCTGCTTTGACGACTGCTTCACCAGAGCGGAACGGTGACGGTTAAGCCTTAACGAGGCTTTACCCAACTTGCGGTTGACGTCCCTGACGAACTTGTCGAAGACCTCGGTCAGGTGGACATATTGTCCTGACAAAATACAGAACTCTGACGAAAGCTGATGGAAGTCGCTTTCCAACCAATCGTTCTAAAGGAGGCATTGTTAGAAGTCAATCTAAATTGATCAACAACAACAACGCACCCTAGTGCGTTTGCGTTCAAACATCACCCAAAGACAATCTCCTATGACGGCAGAGTACTGAACACCTGTCCCCTTCAAGTTCTTGTTGAAGGAGGACATGTCGATGATCCCCTTCTGGATCAGCTGGAAGAGAACACTTTTGTTATTGTTCATGTCCCTCGAACGACGGTTCTCATCCTGGTTGCAAAGAGCCGAGATGGCCTGTTGCCAGACTGGTCATCAAATGACCCGCCTTCATCCCAGGCCCGACAAGGCATCTCATGGTCCTGCTGAGAAAGGACAGCTTCTACGAGCTAGAAAGGAGAGTCAATAAACCTTCTAGACCGAAGACCTATCGATGTCACTGACCTGTAATGGGGAAGTGGCTTCGGTCCCAAAGCTGGTCTGAGTACGGACCCTGGTGTTGAGCCTGGTGATCTTTTGGTTGCGTGGAGAGATGAAGATCTTGTTGTCTTGAAGAGACATGGGGGGGATGAAGACACTGGGGGCAGACCCCCCCTTACCCAGCAGGCAAACTGAGAGTTTTTTGAGAGTTTTTAAACAATATACCCTCAATAAACCCAGT
>MU118224.1:11677-22616 GCA_014904855.1 Thelephora ganbajun | reverse complement strand
TCGTTCAGACACTATCCGAAGACAACTCGTAGCTGCCAGTCTGAAGAGGAGACCTTCTCCCGCTGGAATATTGTGCGAGTAGGCATACAAGACGAGTATCCTTGTGCGAGGCCTTGCAAACCTCGTTAGTGCCGGTGAGCGTTTGGGCTAGAGTGGCCTGACAAGTTCTCCTAAACTGATTGTTCCCTGTCGTATTCCAGATTGATAAGATAGAACAACACTTCTTTTGAGCTATGGCGGACAATCGTGTCTTGACCAGAAGAATCCTTCGTCTTGAAGATCGGTTGGCCACGTTGGAAAAGGAATCCACCTCTTCTGGGTCGGGTGATGATGACCCAGTGGTTCCCAAACCGTCCATTGTCCAACAAAGGTTCTTGATTTCTCAGCCTGTCATCGTCCTTGTCTTGACTTCTCCTTAGTGAGCCCGTTGTTCATAGGTCCGCTTGGGTCGGTCTGTTCAATGATGTTCCGCTGTCTTCTTTAGAGGGCAGAAAGTGTAGACAGAGGGAATGGCTCCAACGTGCCAAGGAAGCTAAGGCTCTTCAATGGGTTGGGGTCCTACCAGCCAGTGTTGTTGATACTGCTCCTCCCAGTGATGTAGTGCCTGAGGTCAGTCTTCTTCTCCAGCGCTGATTCCTTCGAGAGCTTTCACAACCAGTGTCGCTCAGGGGCGCATGTGTAGGCAGCATGTCCCACCTGATAGGCTTCTAACCCTTTGACGTTAGGCTGCTACTACTTCTCTTCCAGAACAAGATTAGAGAGTTAGACTTCGGGACGTTATCTCTAGTAGGGCAGTGGACACATAGCTTGTTAGGTTCCTCTTGTAGGCTAAGTTCGGAGAGGACATCTTGGAGATGATGGGGGTGATCTAGACTGATCCAACGAGTAGAGGATCATACGCCGAGGTAGCACCAGTAACAGTGTTACGAATAAAATCCTCTTCGTCCTGTAGGTTGGTTGGTCCCAGTTGATGATCTGAAATGTTGAGCAAGGCGAAATGGATAAAAGAGTGTTTACGAAAGTGTCCGTTAAAAGGGAAAATGATAGGGTATGGGGGTAACGAACGTGAAGTTGTAAGGATTTAAAAAGTTTCGAAAATTACTCGCCAAAAACTGTACAATCCTGACACAGGGCAGGCTCTCTATGCACGGACCACATCGCCATCCCATGTGTTAACACTCGGACCATCTGTCGTTGCATGTGATAGCGCACAGACCATCAGGACTCTGTTGATCCTAAAGGAACTCCGTTTGTTCTGAAGGAGTCCCGTCGGTCCGTAAAGGAGCTCCGTCTTTGTCATCCATCATTTTTCTGATAATAGGAAAGTGAGAGAAGGAAATGATAAACCAATGATAATGAGTGGAAGGTTTATTAATAGATTGTGCTTGCTCAGCACAATAAGTCGAAGTTTTGCTTCTTGATTGCACTGGAAGTGGGTTTGCTGACAACGCGTTCCCATGGCAGGCTGATGACTAAGTGTGGCGGTGTAAGACAAGATCATCTTGGCAGAGCGGAGGGGACTTAGCGAAAGAGTATTTAACTCTGACCATTTTCCTCGCTATCTCCTCAGCAATTCGCTCTTCTCCTCCACCATGACTCTTGAGAATAACCGCACCTTTATCTCACCTCATAACCAAAAGATTACCTGCCTCAACACTCGTCCTCACTGCAAGTATGGGATGCCCACCAAGGACAGCTATGGGTTCGAATACCCCACCATGTCTTTGGTAGGCGAGCTGACTGAGTTTCGATTTGTGAAACTCATCTCAGTTTGCCTTTACAGTTGGTCAACGCAGTGATTTCGCAGGTCAATAATGAGTTTCCTCGTTGCCAATTCGCAAGTGGGTACTCCTTCGACAATATAGTCTGGCAACAGGCTATTGGAGCGCTCATGAACCAGGACCATTTGCGTCGAGGGCACAATATGGGTGACGACGAGAAGGTACTCTTCAATTTGGTGTCGGCTGGATTGATTGATCCTCAAGAATTCGACGAACCGCACAAGTGGTCGTCCTGGAGTATAAGGTATTTGGCCATGGTGGCTGACCGTCTATGGACACTCTATGAGATGGAACATCGTAGGGTATGTCTGATATACCATATTAACCGATTAAGGCTAACACGTATATCGCATAGAATGATCGTGTGGAAGCCAACCTCCAGGCTTTGAAGGGGCAGGTGGCGTTGTTGAACAATCGTCTCCTGACAGTTGACCACTTCTCCTTCGATGCCAACAAGAAGGTCAACACTGAGTTGGAGAAGGATGGTGTGCAATTGAATCACCACCACTCCTGCCTCAACACTCTCCAGGACAAGCATAACGCACTCGTCCAATTCGTCGGGGGTCATTCCTCGCAGTTGGAACTTCATCGTCGCGGTCTCTTGTCTCTCCACGACAAGATGTGCATGTGCCATGTTCAGCCAGAGTCGCCAGTTGACGGGTCAGGTGAAGTGCCATCATTCTCCTCACTGTCCACTCCTCGCCGGGAAAGGTCTCCCTCTCCTTCACCAGCCATTGTCGATCCTGAAGGTCCCGTTGTGATGCCTGAAGAGAACGTGGTGCCCATTCCAGTCCCTCCTCCAGCTCCTTCTTTTGGTCCTCGTTGAACGGTGGTGGAGTCAACCACTACCCTTTGACCTATTGACGAAGAAGAGGCTCGAGTGATTGAGGATCGTCTTGTGGGGGCTTGGCAGCGTCAAGGAGCTGTAGGTTTGTCTTGTACTCCCCGAGACTATCACCCTCACTGCAAGGCCTTAGGACAACATCATCCCAACTACTCTCATTGGCTCGGAGTCAAGCGAGAGCTTTGGTCCAAGTTGCGCCAAGCTCGTTGCAGGGTCGACTCAGGGGCAGCTGCAGATTCTGAGTCTGGAAGCGAGGGGCTATCGGATGTTGAGCATGATGAGGGCAGTCACGCTGATGCCCAACTCAGCAGTGTCCGCTCATCTCCTGTCCTCTGATCATGTGGGAGGGGAACTTCAGTTGGTATTTCCAATCTTGCAGGAGGAGTTTGACTTGCTTGTGTTGGGGGAGATGGAAGCTGAGGTTCACCAGGTGACAGCACAGGAAGTGGTTTGGGGTGGCGTAGCAGATGATGAGCTCGAGTACGAGGATGAGGAGTAACGGGTCTCAGTAGTTCACCAAGGTAGCACTGGTATCAGTGCTGCAAATAAAACTTCTTCTTTTCTGCTATGGTGTGAGCAAGACGAAATGGGTGAAAGAGTGTTTACGAAAGTGTCCGTTTGTTAAGGAAGTGAAACTGATAGGGTATCAGGAGAAATGTTGGGGGTAACGAACATGATATTGTAAGGATTAAAAAGTTTGAAAAACACATGCCTCAAACCAAACAATCCTGACACATGATCCCTTCCTCTCCCACTCTTATAAACCTCGTCTAAGTCGATCCTTACCAGAAGACTTCACTCACACCAGTAGCCAGGGCACCCATCGGAAACCTTGGGTCGAATCCTGAGTCATTTAGGACACCTCCGAAGATACCATTCACTGCCAGTCTGAAGAGGTTGAACTCCAACCCGCTGGAATATTGTGAGCGCAGGCACCTTAAAGATGAGTATCCTTTTTGTCGGGGAGTAGCTATCCTTGTTTGTGCCAGTGAGTGTTTGGGCTAGAGTGGCCTGACATGGGTTTCCGGATGAGATGGAGGCTCCGGAACCCTTAGGGATTATCCTCCCTCGTAACACCTTTAACTGGCAGGATGAATGGGCTCAAGGTCAAGAAGAGTATTACCGTTGTCAACAAGAGGAAGAGGAGAATGCTCGTCAGGAGCCAGAGTTTATCCCTCCTCCTTCCTATGATGAGGTGTTTCCTGATGTTGTGGCAGTGGATAGTGTGAGGTATGTAGCTTGGTACAGTGATGGGAGGCCTACTGGAGAGAGGGGTCTGTCAGATGCTGGTCCTTCTGGGACCACACATGATGATTAGGTTGTGTAGAAGTCTATAAAAGTATTAAAGAATCAGCAGCTGTATGAATAAAGATTCTTTATGACGTTTTCTGTATTTGTTTGGTGAGCTCTAGGTGGGAAAATGTGAGAAAAAGACAGAAAAAGTGTGGACCAGAGACAAAAATGTCACACCACTGCCATCAACTGAATTGTTGAAAAGAGAAAACAGCATTGCCCAAGGATGCAAACCCTAAATATCCAAGGTTTGGGAGCAACAGTGAGAGAACAAAAGATTTGTTTGCTAGGGATCACAGGATGGCCAGAACTTCTGATTGGTCCAATCCTCTTACGGCTGTCAGGCCACTCTAGCCCAAACGCTCACTGGCACTAATGAGGTTTGCAAGGCCTTGCACAAGGATACTCGTCTTGTATGCCTTCTGGTCCTAATATTCCAGTGGGAACTCAGTCCTCTCCAGACTGGCAAGGACAGGATGTCTTTGAATAGTGTCTGAACAACACGGGATTTGACCTAAGGGGTTAATGATAGGTGCCCTGGCCACAAGGTGTAAAAGGGGTCTCTCAGTAAGAGTTGACCACTAGTAGTTTATGAGAGTGGGAGAGGAAGGGATCATTGTCTGAATGTTCTCAAGGGCACCCTCAGCCTAAATACTGCTCACTACTCAGGCTAGCAAGAGGGGAGAGGATTTCCAATGATAATAGAGATGGGGAGCTACAAGGGCTAGAGAGGCTATACTTATACTACTCTACTCTAGGGCAGGTCCGTCATGCACAGACCATGCTGTGTCTCCCCATGTGATTACACACAGACCATCGGGGTTCTGTCAGTCTGTGTGGAACTCCTTGCAGTCCTTGCAGAGCTCCATCTTCATCATCCATCTTTTAAGTAAGCAATAGGAAAATGAAAGAAGGAAATGATAAACCAATAACAACGAGTGGAAGGGTTATTTATAAAAGGTGCTTGCTCAGCACAATAGAAATGAGTCCAGATCCTAATTGGTTGTCAGGATTGTACAGTTTTTGGTGAGTATTTTTGAAAACTTTTTAATCCTTATGATTTCACATTCATTACCCCACCAATTTCTCCTGATACCCTATCAATTTCCCCTTTAACAAATGGACACTTTTGTAAATACTCTTTCATCCATTTCTACTTGCTCACACTTCAGACATCAAGAAGAGAAGATATTGGATATCAGCAACCTACTCCGAACCCTATTGTCTACACCATGATAATCCTACCAGTACATTGTCCGAGCCTCATCAAGTGCCATCCCCATACAAGGATCAACCTTCCATGATTCTACCCTCTGTCTGGGAAAAGAAAGTACAGCCTACTACTCTAAGGTTAGAAACCTACTAGGAGGGACATGCTGCATAATGCATGCCCCTAGGGAGTACAGGTGAAGGAAATCTTCGAAGGACTCAGCACTGGAAGACAAGAGATTACTCCTCATGTATGGAGACCTACCTCTCACAAACTTGAGGTATCCACTGAGTCAACCAAGGCACTGCAATGGACAAGTTCAAGCTTAACGGATTAAAGGATCAAAGAAAGACACCCATGATACCGATGCAGCCTGACGTTCCTTAAAACATTGGAGCCGTTCCCTTCTTCTATGCTTTCAACCCTCAACAAGCTCAAGGGGAACATCCACGAAGGACATGTTTGTCGAGGAACCGACCACTGGCTCATCTGCTCGAGGATCTATTCAGCAAGACAATAAGGGAGGACTAGGAGGAATAGAAAGACCATCCGGAACAGAAGGATCACTATCCCTCTCCTCAATCACCACAGCTGACGGTTGCATGCTCATCAAATGTTGCAGATGACTCTCCAGTCTGAGGACCTTATCAGACAGAGTTTGATGTTCCATGTGCAACCTCCAGTGATTGCGTTCCAGCTGATCATACTGCAACACCCAGCAGAGAAACATTTAAATTGTAACAAACTCAAGAGAACAAGCACTTACCAACGCCTGTTGTTTGTTTATGATAGACCATAAACAATCTCCCAAGACTGCTGAGTATCAGAGGACGGAACCAATCACAAAGCTGTCTGGTGTGGGAAGATCTACCACTCCATGATGGATCAATTGGAAAAGAATGTGCTTGTCATTGGAAAGCTGAAGAGGACAATGAATTTCATCCAGGTTCCTTAACGAGGCGATAGCCTGTTGCCACACTTGATCGTCAAAGGAACCATCGGTGTCCCACACACGACGAGGCATCTCCCATCCATCTTGCGACATGACTTCATTAACAAGCTAAAGGAAGATCAGTCAGATTAGGCTAAAGGTCTTATCAAAAACTAGTACCTCCTTCACACTAGTAAGGCCTTGACCAAAGTCATTCTTCCAACAAGTAGTTGTGTCAAAATGGGAAATCTTCTCACCACAAGAAGAGATAAAGGTTTTGTTCTGGAAGAGAGCCATGGTAGAAGAATAAGCAGGGAATGCTGAGGAGAATAGTGCAAGGTTGCTCACGATTAAATAGCCTTCACACTAAGTCCCTTTGCCTCACATTCAAGTGCTTGCTTATTCCGCCACACTTAGTCAATGGCCTGAAATGACTAATTGACCCACTGCCTCTCCAATGCCAAGTAACTGACATCTCTATTGTGCCGAGCAAGCTCATTCTATTTTTATACACAATGGCGCCATCCTTTCACCTTCATCGCTTTACATGGCACCATCATGACACACTCATTGTCATCTGTTTCACCCTAACACCTCACCATTCCTTTTGAGGATACATTAAAGACCTAGGTCACTCCAGACCTTGACGACCCCTATCTCTTAAATTCATGACATCATTAACCTTGTCATTGATGACTTCATCATCTGGGCCCCCATTCATTTCATTCTAGCCCCTACCCCTATCTGTTCAATTGGTCCATCTTTTGTTTCACGCTTTACCCCTCTTGAACCATCCACTCGTTCTTCCACCTTCCATCTCTATTTTTACACCTTCCATTCCTTCTTATTGGCCCACAAAAATAGGAGACGGAGAAAGATTCCACATGGACTGTGACAGAGCTCCAATGGTCCATGCATAATCACATGGAGGAGCACTGCATGGTCTGTGCACGATAGACCTGCCCTAGAGTAGAGTAGTATAAGTATAGCCTCTCTAGCCCTTGTAGCTCCCCAGTCTTATTATCATTGGATATCCTCTCCCCTCTCACTAAGAGCCCGGATAGTGAGCGGTATTTAGGCTGAGGGTGCCTTTGAGAACATTCGACAAGATCCCTTCCTCTCCCACTCTGAAACCTCTAGAAGTCAATCCTTTCCGGAAGACTTCTTCTGCACCCCGTAGCCAGGGCACCCATCGGAAACCTTGGGTCGAATCCCGCGTCGTTTAGGACACATCTGAAGACAACTTGTTGGATGAGTAGGCACCTTAAAGACAAGTATCCTTTTTGTCAGGGACTAGCTATCCTCGTTTGTGCTGGTGAGCGTTTGGGCTAGAGTGGCCTGACATTGGTGTGGCGGTGGGTTATCTGACTGATCCTTTCCCATGACAGCCCGTTGACTAAGTGTGGTGGGGTAAGAGAGCGCTAGATTGTGAGGTGGAAAGGACTTAGCGTGAAGGCTATTTAATTGCGAGCAGCCTCCACTATTCTTTCTCAGCAATCTGCTCTTCTTCCCCATGTCTCTTCAAAACAACAACACCTTTGTCTCTCCTCACAACCAGAAGATTACCTGACTTGATACTCGGGTCCACTCTAAGACTCATTATGGGACCAAAGCGTCCTCGACGTTACAGGTTGGTGACATCAATAGGTCTTCAATCTAGAAGGTTATTGACTCTCCATTCTAGATGGTCCAGGTGGTCCTTTCTCAAGAGGACCAAGAGATGCCTCATCATGTCTGGGACAAGGGTGGGTCTTTTGATGACCAGGTCTGTGTCAGGATTGTGCAGTTTTGGTGAGTAAATTTTTGAAACTTTTTAATCCTTATGATTCCATGTTCATTACCCCCAACCATTTCCCCTGATACCCTATCAGTTTCCCTTTTTACCAAACGGACATTTTTGTAGTCACTCTTTTACCCATTTTGACTTGCTCACACACACAGAGAAAATTAAAAAGGGTTCTATACACTGAAACTGGTGTATCTCGGTGTATGGATTTCTACTCATCAATCCAGTCTGGGTTCCCATCCTCTTCCACTACCGTCTCCAGAATGTCCTCACCGAACTCGCCTGTGGCATCGTCAACCCTAATGATGCTATGAGGAATGACCTTGTCATACAGACCATGTACATCATAGGTATTGAACTGCTCGGAACAAAGAGTGTTGAAGTCAGCGGTGTCTAATGGAAACATGATCTGCATCTTGCCAGCCATTCCCCTAGCTACCAACTGAGCGTGCACATTACTATTCGGCATCAATGTGACAACACGCATCACACTCAAGAGACGATAAGCCCTCGCTTCCGGACTCACTACTTGCCCTGTAGCCTGAATCACCCCCAAGCTTGGCCCTATGGAGAGCGCATCGAATGACCAGTTCAGCTCCAACATTGGGTTGGTAGATGAACCTGGGGGAGCGTTGTCCTAAAGCTTTATGATAAGGGTGGTAGTCTTGGTTGGAATGATGAAGAGCACGGACATGAGCATGGCCTTGTGCTTGCCAGGCTCCTACCAGGGTATCTTCGATTTCCCTCTCCTCGGCCTCAGTAATGGGAATCAGTTGAGAGACTGATTCCTGAACTACTGGCACGAGAGAAGGTACCCTGGGACCCAATAAACCTGGAGGCACGTGCCAAGGTGGAACAGGGATTGGTTGAGAGTTCTCCTCTGGAGGAGTCAAGTACAAGGAAGGAGAGCGGCTCCCTGATGGAACCTCGGGAGACACCACAGGAGGAGTGGTCTGATTGGGAGACTTGTCTCTGCATCGACAGACTTTATCAGACAAGCTGTTGATCATAACAGCGTGGTTGTTGATACACTCCTTATGGTCAGCCAAATTCGACTCCAACTCCAAACTCTTGGATGCTTGCTTCTCCAAGACGGAATGATGACAGTTAAGCCTTGACGAGGCTTTACCCAACTCCTTGTTGACGTCCCTGATGAACTTGTCAAAGACTTGGGTCAAGTGGACGTATCTGTCAGGATTATGGGTTTGTCGGCAAGTAAATTTTAAAAAACTTTTACATCCTTACGACTTCACGATCATTACCCGATTATTTCTTCTGATACCCTATCAGTTTCACTTTTAAACGGACACTTTTGTAGTCATTCTTTCATCCATTTCGACTTGCTCACACTTCAGACCAAACAAGATAAGAAAGGAGTTTTATTTGTAGTACTGACACCGGTACTACCTCGGCAAAACTACAAATCGATGCTACGGTTGGTCACCCACCCATCACTATACTCGAGCTCTTCCTCGTCCGCTGCCCCATCCGCAGCTCCACCACGAACCACTTCGCTTTCCCGTACGGTATGAACCTTGGCCGAGATCTCCCCAGACAACAACGAGTCGAACTCTGTCTGAGAAATCGGGAAGATCAATTGGAGCTCTCCTCCCACGCTATCAGAGGATCGGAGACGAGCGAAGACTGTTGAGTTGGGCATCATCATCACCGCCCGCATCACACTCAAAAGTCGATAACCCCTCGCTCCTGGACTCAGAGTCTCCATCTGCTCCCGACTCAACGTCACAACGGGCACGTCGCATCTTGGAGCGGAGTTCTCGTTCGACTCCGAGCCAACGGGAATATTTAGGCCTGGACCCTAAGGCCTTGCGGTAAGGGTGATAGTCACGGAAGGAGTGCGACTGTTGACGTACGATGGGTCGACCTTGATCCTGTCGTGCCCCTATGATGCGGTCTTCAAGAGCCCATTCTTCCTCTTCGGTAATAACCTGAAGAGTGGTGGAAGACTCCACAACGGTTCTTCGAGGAGCGCAGCAAGGTGGAGGAACAGGGATAGGAGTGGCGTTCTCCGCAGGAGCCACGATCGGACTCTCCGAGTCGACAACTAACGGTGCTTCCCCCGAAGCCGGTGGACTTCTTGGAGGACTCGACGGAGGAGAATGAGAAAAGGAGGGGGCAGCGCCGGACCCATCAACTGGAGGAGACACCGGGCGGATACACGTACACATCCCTTCTTGCAACGCAATCAGGGAGCGATGATGAAGTTCGATGCTATCGGACAGGTTACTGGTGAACAAGACCAACCCGTTGTGCTTCTCTTGGAGAAGGTCCACACAACGACGATGGCGGTTCAGACGAACCGAGTCCTTCGCCAATTCATCGTTCACCTTCTTGTTGGCGTCGAAGGAATGACGATCCACGGCCAGGAGACAAGTGTTGATGAGAGCCACCGTCCCCTTCAACTCGTGAAGTTCTCGCTTGAGGCGATCGTTCTATGCGGTATATCAGTTAACCTTAATTGGTCATACGGTATACCAGACATACCCGGGAACGTTCAGCCTCGAAGAGGCTCCAAAGACGGTCGGCAACCACAGCCGAGTACCGAATGCTCCTGGACGACCATTTATGGGGCTCGTCAAAGTCTTGGTGATCAATAATACCGGACGACACGAGATCGAAGAGAACGCTCTCTTCATCCCCCATGTCGCGACCACGACGGTTATGGTCCATGTTCAAGCAAGCCCCGATGGCCTGCTGCCAAATGATGTCATCAAAGGAACAACCGCTCGCGAACTGACGACGAGGGTGCTGGCTGTCCTCTTGACTAAGCACTGCGTCTACGAGCTGTAAAGGCAAACTGGATTAAGTTTCACAAATTGAAACTTGACCAGTTCACCTACCGAAGACATCGTCGGGTATTCGAACCCATAACTATCCTTCGTGGGCGATCCGTACTTCATATGGGAATGCCCATCGATGCGGGTAATCCTCTGGTTGCGAGGAGAGATGAATGTACGGTTGTTCTCGAGAGTCATAGGAGGGAAGAGAAGAGCGAATTGCTGAGGAAACAGTGGAGGATGCCCCTGCTTAAATAGGCCTTCACGCTAAGTCCCTACTCCCTCACAAACTAGCG
>MU118223.1:0-20649 GCA_014904855.1 Thelephora ganbajun | reverse complement strand
TGGACCGTGTGCTCATCGACGAGGTGCTTGTGCCATGACTTGCAGGCATATTGCAAAGCGGAGTCGATGTATCGGTCGATCCTCTCGCGCAAGTCGGGGACTTCGGAGTTTGTGACGGCATCCGGGAGCTTGCACATATTTTTCTCCAGCGTTCGATTCATTAGGTTGAGACACCCAATCAAAAGTTCCGGATGATGACTGGGAGGGGATACGTGGAATCTTTCGTTGATGCACCTGGTTGGATCGATGATGAAGTCGGGGAAAGACTTGTGGAAGGGCCGAACAGGCTGATCGGTGTCCTCCTGGAGGATAAGGAGCGAGTGAATCGATGACAAGAGGGGAAATACATCCTCGGTATCGAAGCCCAGGAGTGTACTGATAGCTGATGGAGAAAGGGGATTGGCAGCCAGGATCATCGCACCGAGTACAGAGCGGACCATTGGATCATCCATTGGGTCGTCGTCACCGAAGGCCTCCTGAAGAATTGACGCATAGAGCGGATCGAGCGTCGTGTTCTCCTTGACCTTGATCTTCCCTTCGTACACGGTGTTCTTCGGTAACAATAGGAGGCGATCCAATTGTTTCTTGGGATTTTTGTTCCTGTGATCGATGAGTTTGACCGTTGCCACAGCATAGACGAACAGCCCCGCTGCCCGCTCACAGAGCAGGTTCAGCTGCTCTCTTGTCGGCCAACCATCTAATCCACCTTGGCGCTCTGCGATTTCCAGGAAACTGCGTCTGAGGAACAGTTGTATGTCGCTATCGACTCGACTCGACTCGATCCCGTGGAGGACGAACACGTCGGTCGCTTTTGCCAATAACGGGAGTCCAAAGCCTCTCCGGATCCGGGGCTCTGGACGACCAGTAAGGAAGAACTTGACCTTGGGGATCTCAGATACAAACTGCCCGAGGACCGACAGGATCGCTGAAGCGGGCTCTACGTCTTTACATTCGTCCAAAGCGTCGATCACGATCACAGTCGGGATGGAGGATTCCTCTAGGGGCTCAACGATCAATTTCTTCATCTGGTTGTACAGGGACTCGTCGATGATTGCTGGATCCGACTGGACCAGCGGGACAAAGATCGATCGGAACTTGGTGTACTTGCGTGCGAGCTGAACGGCGATGGTGGGGAAGATGAAGTGGAGGTCTCTCCGATCCTCGAAGTCTCGTGAGCAAAAGAATGAGGCCCCGAGCTGCCCATCCGCGAAAATCCTTTCGGCGATCGTCTGTGTGATGGTGCTCTTGCCCGTTCCCGCTAGCCCGTTCAACCAGTAGACAGGGGGCTTGTCGAAGTCGCGTGTCCAGAGCTCGATCTGGTCTAGAACAGCTGTGCGAGTTCCCTTGAGGCAACCTGTGCGATCGCCATGACGGTACTCAGCCCTATGTGCACAGCGGATATTGTTGAGGACAGACGCTTCAGCTATTGGAGTCTCATGTGAGGTGACCACCGGCCAAAATGGAAGACATTCTGACCTTGATTCTGCCGAGAGAGGTTAGTTCATTTCCTCTGACGCAAAAAGGAACACTCACTATCAGCTTGCATGCTTGTTTGTACGTCGCCATTTGTTGCGCCATCTATTGCCCTTGTCAGCGCCGGCAAGGATGACAAAGTCATGAACAAACCTTGTAATCAGATATAGTCTCTCGTATATCTTCCAGGAGTCCGGAAACATCTTCGTTATCTTGAACATATTCATCAAGTTGCTGCAGCCCAGGCCTCTCGGACAGAGACCGTAGCTGTCCTTCGATGCACCCGAACTTACTGGGGGGGACTTAGTACCGAGTGTGAAGGGGGAATAACCACATACCGTATGAGTTCACTCCGGCGCCTTTGTTCTTCCACGTTGCCTGGAAGCGTCGCAAAACGCGCTTCCAGTGCTTCTATACATGACAGGAGGCCTTCGATCTTGTTTTTGACAGCAACGGTTTCCTGTAGGTGGGTTCGTCAAACAAGAATTTTGAGCAGAGGGTCGTAAGCGAACTTTGTAATCGGTACAAATGGTAGAGATCCCCCCCAGGACAGCCTTGAGAGGACTGAATCCATTTGCGGGCCCCTTTGGGACATCAATGCGAATGGTGGCAGCCCCAAGCCCCGTATCCTTCTCGTCTCTCTCGACAACTAGTAGAGATCAATGCAAGCCAGATGCTACCGGGGTACCGACACTCACCCCCAGACCCCCCCGGCTGGACAGTGTCATACGCGTCTTTGCCGGTATGATCATCCTTGGATATGCGTTCATGGGGCGCCTCTGGTGGTCGCTTAATGACCGTTCCCCGTTCTTTGCGCTCCACCCGATCCTGGACTTCCAATAGCCTCTCAACGGAGGAGAGGTCAGGAGTACTATGGCCGAATTTCTCGCTTGGGACATTCGAGGGGACTTGTCGTTCATGCTCTCGTTTGCGTAGCACTATCAGGATTATGTATATCGCTCCCATCAGGTTTAGTAAAATGCACTCACGTGTGACACCGTCTTCACATCCATGAATTGGGGTTAAAGTGCCCGATGTGTGAAGTTGTCGATCCTCATTCCTGTCTCGAGACACAACCCGAGAGCCCCCTTGATTGCTTACACCTGCCGCAGTGGTGGTATCGGCCTCATCAGTTGCTAGGTTTCACTGAACGTAACACACCTTCAGGTCCAATGTCCAGGGCTGGATCTGGGTTGATGCCGATGGTAGGGGTACCCAAAGGTATCGACTGTTGGGAAGGTTGGCGAGGTTTCTTAGACCACCGCATTCTGAGACGAGACGAATAAAGTGAAGCCTCAATGGCGCCAAACCCCGCGCATACGCCTGGCTGCTATTGGTGCCGTTTGTCGGCTATGCCGCATAATCTCCATCGAATTCAGATATGACCTCTCATCGCAGGAGCACTGAGCTTTTTGGTGGCCAAAATTCGAACACGTTTCGCGTTTTCGAAGGATTCGGCCGGAAGCCTCTTGTCAAAGCTTCTCAGGGGAGAGACAGAACGCGATGAGGGGCGGTCGTGGTTGGGACTTGTCCGTACACGTATAACAGCCACTCTGCTCACACCTTCGAAAACCCTAGGGCCCGCCTTCCGACGCGATTCAAGAATTAGTAACGCTTCGAATACTCCTTTGAAAACCTCATGGTTGGTTTTCCCTGTCCGCCCAGCTGGGTAAGCCACAAAGATGCCATCCTGGAATAACCTCGACGATCAGGAACGTCACATTGAGGGGCCAGGAAGGAGCATTTACAGCTTCCAGTCGGCTGGGTCATACATGCGGCTTGTTTTGAGTAGAGGTCCCCGCCGCTTGTTGGGAAGTCGGCGACAACTCCAGAGATTTCCCCGTGCAATTGATCTGAACACCCGACATGCCAGAACTTTCTCGTGACAACCATGCGTAATACATTGAAACGGTGTGAGCCGGTGACGTACAGATAGGTGTTAGTTGAGATCGGAAAATACATGGTTATCACTACAATGCTAATGTCCGGAGTGTGAACGGGAAGCGGTGGATAGTGGAGGTCAGAAAAGGAATGTGAGAGAGGAAGGGAATCACGAGTCACCCTTCTAACTCCAGAATGATGGCCTCCGGCGACGCACTGTGTAACAACGCAAGAAACCGCCCACCCCACGTCCTATCAGCCGTACCCATCGACCGCCAATGAGGGGGCAACCGTAAGAGTCGCTTCTCGCTAATGCCGAGTGTCCACCCATCATCCGAAATCCTGTAGCCACGAGAGGATAACCAGGGCGCATTTGGTGGCTGGTTGGTTGGCTCTAGATACTCCAGCTTGATGACGCCGGATTCACTATCCTTGACGATCGCCAACCCGTTTGCTTCGCCGTTATCCGTAATAAACCAGAGTTCGCGCTCATCCGAGGTGAACCAGAGACGTCCTTCACTCCCCCAGGCATGGGTACGGATCCAAAACACTGTCCAGTAGGCACATCGTGTAGGTGAAAGGAGTAAAATAAGGAGTGGTGGCTCCTGGACCCCATTACGGCAATGCTGCAGAGATCGGGGGATATCGATACAAAGTGCCAGAAGCCCTTTCCTGGACAGACAATCGGAGTTGCTGCTGTCCGAACATTATCGTCAACGCTCGCCTTCGTGTTGAGAACACGATCCCGTGCAGATAGGTTCCAAGTGACAACCTTTTCGTCATTAACGGCAACGACGGTGCCCCCATCCACCCTCTGACAATCAACCAGCATACCCGTGTTGATAATCGACAGCGGGTCACCAGAATTAAGGTCGAGAACCGTGACGGTCTTGTCCAGACGCCGTGTGACCGTTGCCACCGTTTCATCTGGGGAGAATTGCTTCCGGACCGAAAACGAAGATTGACTCTCCATTTGGCGAGATAAGTTGACTGTAGATTCCGATCCTGCGATTGAGCTTCCAAGAGAGGATGTACCCTGTGGAAGACTCCTCCCAGAGATAAATTTCCGAATCTTGTTCTTTACCCGTTCCGTACACGAAAAAGCGACCATCAGAGGAGAAAGAAATATGACCAGAGCACTGGGCATCTTCATCTAGGAGGAATTTGGAACGTCGAGCATCCCATACAAAAATTCTCTCCAAATGGATGAAGGCGAGCCGGGAGAGGATAGGGTGGGACGAATGTGCGTACGAGTCGTAGGGAAAATTGCCCAGGAGAGGCATAGACTCAATCTCTGTCGGTGCGTTTCTCGAGGCGAACCCGTCGACTTCCCATGTGGTGATGGACCCTGGCTTCACGACAGCGAATCGAAGACATTCACCATGAGTCCAAATATTGTGTACGAACCTCCCTTCGACCGGATGGGAATGTGTGTATGTGTGCCGGAGTGAACATCGTAGGTGCGGATGGTGAAAGTGTCGAGTCTATGGATTAAAGCCCCGAACATTGTTCTACACGCAGAATATGTGACCGAGTAGCACCATGCGTCATAGTCCAGGGAGATGGCACTGACCATAACACCTGTCTGAAGGTCCCAACTAATAAATTTCATTGGGTAGGAGGTGGAACTCGTTAACAAGCGAGCATCTGGAGAGAAAACGAGTTTATCAACATAACCCCCCGGAAGTTTGAGGATGGCAAGTTGCTTGAGAGCCGCTGCATCCCGAATTTCTGCCCTTGATCTGCCATTGAAAATTGCGATGAACCTGCCGCACGGTGGCCATGCAACGGTCATACAATGATATACCATAGTCACAATAGCTGGGTCCCACGAGTCCGGTAGCCCATGCACGATTCTTGCCATCGGACTGGCATGTCGCTCGTACAGTTTTCGCACCATCGACTTTTAAGGGGATTAAGGCAGAGCGGAGTGATAGATATGCGGGGCGGATTCTTCGGTAACCTCATAGAACCTCGTCACAAAGCGAAAACAGTCGTTGGCCAGCTCAACAGTCGGTGGCGCCTGAATCCAGTCTCAGAAAACTGGCAGGACATCAAGCATGAAACCTGACACACCTCCAACCACCTTGTAACCACATCCAATGTGTCAACTGCCTCCCTTGCGGCACCGAAACCCGCGCTAGGCGTTGTTGCAGACCTCTTCCACGCTTGCTACGTTTTCTGACAATCTGCAGCCAATGAATAAAAGACAAACGTTCCGTACCGAATCTTTCCCCGAGGTTTTTTCGACATTCTGCTTAGGGGCCGTACCGTTCTGACGGCAAGCGGATGCCACCAACAACGAATCCCGTCTTGACCCCTCTTGAAACACATCACACTCCGCCGCGCTTCCTGCAGAGTCTCGGACATGGAACGAACTATCGTCTACGCCATCCCTAGGTACACCCCTCCCTGACCAGAATCTCCATCTCAATCTCTCCCACATCCACGTTCAGTCGTCGAGCCATTCCTAATGACACTATCCCCCCGCGTCCATCCCTCCCCCTTACCCACCGATCCCCCGAAAGACCACGGAAAAGGCCCTGAGGACCACTGTTCGTCAACAGTTGCTCGTTGTAAGGTCATTTGCTTACCCTTTTTACCCACAATCGTGTGAGACTGACCTGCAGTTGGAATAGGTTGCCACTTTTATTATCGAGTTAATTATCTTCCCGTTGGGCTGCGGTGGAATCATGGGTCTGTGTGCAATGTGATTTTTCCCAGAGGTCAGTCTTAAGGCGCAGTTGGTGTTCATGCAATACACGTCTCTGACGGCAACATTCTACCACTAGGGCGTCGGAACGATGTTCATGTGCGTTGTTCCGCTGCCCCGTTCTCTAGCTACGTGTCTCTCTTACTGTTGGACAGGTACATGTTTGCTATCCTCCTCGGTTGTTGCCGCCAGATCATGTGTTCTGGGGCGACGTGGTCCATTAAGGACCCTCAGAATTAGAACATGTACCCCAGAGATATACCCGAGCGACCCACATTTACCCACCTCTACGAACTCCCCCGGAGCGCAATCATCTATGCACTTGTGGTGGTTTGTGAAGCAGGGCACGTTTCACCCGTCGTGCAGATATTCACTCCATCGCTGCTACCGTTCAGGTGGAAACCAAGGTACGACTATATGTTTCTCGCTCGTATGAAAATATGCAACGTGACTGATGGGTGAATTTAGGGAACCGTTGTCGACTGTTCCACGCGATCTGGTGTTCATACACCTCATCCTTCCTTACACCATTCACTACTTTCGACCTCAAACAGCTGCTCGACAGATTGGCACAGTCCTATGGAAGTGGGTTTCAAGGAAGCTGCACGTCTCGTCGTACATGTTTGGTGAGCGGCACCCGGGTGGTGTTGAAATGATTCGTCGGTTTGTGGTCCGGGAACGCGTCAAAATCGGATACCTAGGAACTACGGAGAGGGTGGAGAAGGTTTCCCACTAACGACAATGTCGCGATCGTTCGGGGCGTACAAACGACGATCGAGGTCACTGAAGATGGACAACCCACAACAAAGCCGAGGTTAGGCCGCTTAAACTGCAAAAACGCGGAGCTGAACGATACAAGCGTAACGTTGACGAAGACTACACCCCCGTATATATCCCCCCCCCCCGTACTTCGAGTATCGGATCGTCGTATTCATCCTGGTGGTCTGGTCTGTGTGCTGTATAGCCATCGTGGTAATGCTTGCCGGGCCAGTCTTGTTGGGCTGAAGGTTCTTCCTGCTGTTCACTGCCCGAGAAGTTCACGACGGGTATCCGTTCATCGTCGGCTTCCATCTCCTGTGGGGTTGTTGGCTCGTCATCCATGCAATCGATTGCTTTGATCGCTACAGGCAATGGAGGGAGAACGGATTTCGTGCCTGGTGGCCGCTCTTCTTCGCTAAACGCAGTTTATTGTGGCTTGCTCAAGCCTCGTACATGGCCTTCTTCCTGGTCTTCGTCATCCCGACATTGATAGCTTTGGTGATGGAGACGTACGTCTTGTTGCCCATAAAACTCGTCTACGACCCCGAGCTGGTGGTGTGAAGTTGGTGGAGATGTCCTTGGTCTGTTCTATACGACCTGGACTCGAAGCTCCGCAACGCATGAACAAAGGGATCCAAAGGGTAAGCGGGACATTTATCACCCTCAAGCTGTTCGCTAACGGACGACTTGCATATAGATTAACCGTAACGGGTGGAGTCGTCCAGACCCCATGTCAGCAACGAAGGATGTCATCGGTCCGGCGGTCGGAGGGTTGTTAGCGATGTTAGCCTTTCTGGTGGGGATGTTGTGGATGTTCAGACTACTCACCAACTGTCGCATTACAGACAGGGTACTCTGTATGTCTCTTTTTTTTTCTTGGCTGTCCTCAAATCTCTTACACGTCTCCCGTAGTCGTTACCATCTATTCCAGAGTATTCACGGGTGTCGGCGTGGTTCGTGGTACCATGAAGCTACGCAACGCGTACCTGAAGCGGTCACAGACCGTTCGAGACAAGGAGTTCCTCGTGGAGATGCGGTCGAGGAACCTCAAACCCGAAGAGACAGAAAAAGGGGCAGGAGCAGGAAGAGGCCGCGGTTCGAGATCTTCCGGTGTCGGATCTGATAGAGAACCAGAATGATGGGAGTTGGACAACAAAGAGGAACGATTTTTGCTGTAGCTACGTACATACATGACCAACACCGGTGCTACTATGGATACACGGCCTATTGCGGTCTTGGATATAGATCTGCCTGACCAGCTATGGGTAGAATGGTGCATAACAGCCACTCTGCTCGCCCCTTCGGAAACCCGAGGGTACGTCTTCCGACGTGATTCAAGAATCTAGTGCTTCGAATGCTTCTGTAATCATGCTCACACGATTGCTACGTCACTATGTTCATGTTGGACTTTGGTACAGTATATATGCCACAGATGTTCGTTGATAGTAATAGGATACCTTTTCTCCTCTCCCTTTCCCTGCGAACCCATATTGTTGTCCCCCCTTGAGTATTGCTGCCCACGGCAGCTTCTAACTTCTTTGAAAGCCTCATAGTTTGTTTTCCCTGTCCGCTCAGCTTGGCCCAACCGACCGGATTACACATATGACTTGTTTTGAGTAGAGCTCCCCGCCGCTTGTTGGGAAGTCGGTGATCGACTCCAGAAATTTCCCGTGCAGTTTATCTGGACACCCAAGGGGTCAGAACGTTCTCACGATGGTCATGTATAATACATTGAAACGGTGCGAGCCGGCGACGTACAGATATGTGCTAATTGAGATCGGAAAAATACATTGTTACCACCATCCTAATGACCGAAGTGAACGAGATGTGGCGGATGACGGAGGACAGAAAGGGGATGCGTGGGAGAAGAAGGGAAATGTTGATCGCGAGTCACTCGTCCAGTTCCAGAATGATGGCCTCCGGTAGTTCACCCCCCAACAACGCAAGAAACCGCCCACTCCACCTCTTATGAGTTGCACTCAACGGCTGCCAATGAAGGGGCAACCGTAAGAGTCGCTTCCCACTGATGCCGAGTATCCACCCATCATCCGTAATCCGGTAGCCACAAGAGGATAACCAGGGGGGCGTAATTGGTGGTTGGTCAGTTAGCTCTAAACGCTCCAGCTTGATGACGCCAGATCTGCTACCCTCAACGATCGTAAACCCGTTTGCTTCGCCTTCATGTGTAATACACCAGACTTGGCGTCCGTCCGGGGTGAACCAGGAATCACTGTAAGTTTCCCCATGGATGGGCACGGATACAAGACACCGTCCGGTAGGTACGTCGTGTAGGTGCAAGGAACAAGATGCAGAGGAATAGTTGTCCTCCACCATGGCAATGCTGTGGAGATCGGGGGATATCGATACAGGCGAAACGATGCTGATTCCTGGACAACGGATCCTTGCCGTTCGAATACTATTCTTAACGTTCGCCTTCGGATCGAGAACGCGGCCCTGCGCAGGCAGGTTGCAAGTGACAACATGTTCTTCACCAAGGACAACGACAGTGTTCCCAGCCGCCCTCAGATGAACAACCCGCACGCCCGCATTGATGGTCAACAGCGGGTCACCAGACGTAAGGTCGAAAACAGTGATGGTGAAGTCCAAAATCTGTGCGACCGCCGCCAACATTTCATCCGGGAAGAATCCTACGCTGAAGCTGCCATAGGACTGGTTGCAGGAGGAGGTGATTGAATCCATTGTATGCGATAGCTGAATTATACGTGGACCAAAAGTGAAGATTGACTCCCCATTTGGGGACATGAGTGAAATGCCCAGTAGCGTCTCGTGACTAAGCTTCCGATGAAAGATGTAGCCGGTGGAAGGCTTCCAGAGATAAATTGTCGAAGGGGATGTTCCATGCAAGAAGAAACGACCGTCAGAGGAGAAGGAAGCCCCATAGGAGTACTCGTCACGTTCATTCAGGAGGAATTTGGAACGTTGGGCATCCCATACAAAAATTCTCTTCAAATGTTTGAAGGCTAGCCGCGAGAGGGTAGGGTGGAACGCATGTACGCTTGACTCGTGGAAAAAGTTTTTTGGGAGAGGCAGAGACTCAATCTCTGTCGGTGGGTTTTCCGAGGCGAACCCGACTTCCCACGTCGTGATGGACCCTGGCTTGATGGTAGCGAATCGGAGACATCCGCCGTGAGTCCAAATATCGCCTACGGCCTTGCCTTCGACTGGATGGGAGTGCGTGTGTGTGCCGGAGTGAACATTGTAGATGCGGATGGTGAAAGTGCTGAGCCTACGGATTAAAACCCCAAACATCGATCCACACGCAGAATATGTGATCGAGTGGCACTCCGTGTCGTCATCCCATTGCTCCGGGGAGATAGCACTGACCATAACACCCGTCTGAAGGTCCCAACTAATAAATTCCGTTGGGTAGAAGGTGAAACTCGTTAACAAGCGACCATCCGGAGAGAAAACGAGTTTGTGAGTGTAACCCTCCGGGGATTCGAGGACGGTGAGTCGCTTGAGAGTCGCCGCATCCCGAACTTCTGCCGTTGATCCACCGTCGGAAATCGCGATGAACCTGCCGCACGGTGACCATGCGGTAGCCATACAAGAATATTGCATGGTCACAATAGCTGGATCCCACGAGTCCGGTAGCCCACGCACAACTCTTGCCATCGGATTGGCGTGTCGCTTGTATAGGTTTCGCACCATTGACTTCTGGGGGGATAGAGGAAGAGCCGAATGATAGATGTGCGGGGCGGATTCGTCGATGACTTCGAAGAACCCCGTCACAAAACGAAAACAGTCGTTGGCCAGTTCAACAGTTGGTGACGCCTGGATTCAGTCTCAGATGATTTCGGCAAGACATCAAGCGTAAAAGCCTCACGCACCTCCAACCGCTTTGTAATCACATCCAATGCGTCAATTGCCTCCCTTGCAGCACCGAGGACGCTGAGCACCTCCAGCCAGAACACGAACTTGTTCTCCAGGAACCGATGGAGGGCAGAAGTAATCTCGGGTGTGCGGGTCGTGTGCTCATCGACGAGATGCTTGTGCCACGACTTGCAGGCATATTGCAAAGCGGGGGAGATATATCGCTCGGTCCTCTCGCGCAGGTCGGGGACTTCGGAGTTTGTGACGGTGTCCGGAAGCTTGCACATATTCTTCTCCAACGTTCGATTCATTAGGTTGAGACACCCAACCAACAGTTCCGGATGATGACCGGGAGGAGAAACTCGGAATCTTTCGTTGGTGCACCTGGTTGGATCGACGATGAAGTCGGGGAAAGACTTGTGGAAAGGCCGAACAGGCTGATCGGTGTCCTCCTGGAGAGTGAGGAGCGAGTGAATTGATGACAAGGGGGGAAATACATCTCCAGTGTCGAAGCCCAGGAGTGCACCGATGGTGGATGGGGAAAGGGGATTCGCAGCCAGGACCACAGCACCGAGTACAGAGCGGACCATTGGATCACCCATTGGGTCGTCGTCACTGAAAGCCTCCTGAAGGATTGATGTGTAGAGCGAATCGAGCGTCGTGTTCAGCTTGAATTTGGTCTTCCCCTCACACACGGTACTCTTCGGCAACTGTAGGAGGCGATCCAGCTGTTTCGTGGGATTTTTGTTCCTGTGATCGACGAACTTGACCGTTGCCACGGCATAGACGAACAGCCCTGCTGCCCGCTCACAAAGCAGGTCCAGCTGCTCTTCGGTCGGCCGGCCATCTAGTCCACCTTGACGACCTGCAATTTCCAAGAAACTGTGCCTCAAGAACAGCCGTATGTCGCTGTCGACTCGATTTGGCTCGACCTCGTGGAGCACGAACACGTCGGTCGCTTTTGCCAACGGCGGGAGTCCAAAGCCCCTCCGGATCCGGGGCTCTGGACGACCAGTAAGGAAGAACTTGACCTTGGGGATCTCCGATACAAACTGCCCGAGGACGGTCAGGATCGCTGAAGCGGGCTCCTCATCCTTGCATTCGTCCAAAGCGTCGATCACGATCACTGTCGAGATGGCGGATCTCTCGAGAGGCTCAATGATCAATTTTTTCATCTGGCTATACAGGGACTCATCGACGATTGCCGGATCCGACCGCACCAACGGGACAAAGATCGATCGAAACTCGGTGTACTTACGTGCGAGCTGAACGGCGATGGTAGGGAAGATGAAGTGGAGGCCCCTCCGATCCTCGAAGTCTCGCGAGCAAAAGAACGAAGCCCCGAGTTGCCCATCCGCGAAAATCCTCTCGGCGATGGTCTGGGCAATGGTGCTCTTCCCCGTCCCAGCTAGCCCGTTCAACCAATAGATAGGGGGCTTGTCGAAGTCCCGCGTCCAGAGCTCGATCTGGTCCAGAACAGCTGTGCGAGTTCCCTTGAAACAACCTCTGCGGTCGCCATGGCGATACTCGACCTTCTGTGCACAGCGGAAATTGTTGAGGACAGACGCTTCAGCTATTAGAAGCTCGTGTGAGGTGACCGTCGGCGAAAGCGGAAGATGTTCTGACCTGGATCCTGCCGAGAGAAGTTAGTTCATTTACTGTGACGCAAAACGGGAACACTCACTATCAGCTTGCATGCTTGCTCGTACGTTGCCGTTTGTTGCGCCATCTGTCGCCCTTGTCAGCACCGGCAAGGGCGATAGAGTCATGAACAAACCTGGTAATCGGATATAGTCTCCCGTATATCTTCCAGGAGTCCGGAAACATCGTCGTCTTGAATATGTTCGTCAAGTCGCCGCAGCCCATGCTTCTCGGACAGAGACCGTAGCTGTCCTTCGATGCATCCGAGCTTACTGAGGGGGAGTTAGTGCTGAGTCTGAAGGGGGAATAACGACATACCGTATCACTTCCCTTCGGCGCTTCTGTTCTACTACGTTGCCTGGAGGTGTTGCAAAACGCGCTTCCAGTGCTTCTATACGTGACAGGAGGTCTTCGGTCTTGTTTCTGACAGCAGCGGCTTCCTGCAGGCGGGTTCGTCAAAGAAGAATTTTGAGCAGAGGGTCGCAAGCGAACTTTGTAATTGATATAAGCTGCGGAGATGGTTCCTAGGACGACTTT
The DNA here is from genome assembly GCA_014904855.1 of Thelephora ganbajun. Lineage (NCBI taxonomy): Eukaryota > Fungi > Basidiomycota > Agaricomycetes > Thelephorales > Thelephoraceae > Thelephora > Thelephora ganbajun. The sequence goes on along the minus strand of MU118223.1, from coordinate 7,811 downwards.
GAGAGGATCGAATCTCTCTGCCGGCCCCTTTGAGATATCGACGCGAATGGCAGCAGCCCCGGGTGCTGTATCCTTCCTGTTTCTCTCGACAGCTAGTAGAGATAAATGCAGGCTATGATGCTACCGGGGTACCGACGCTCACCTCCAGACCCCCCCGACTGGACAGTATCATGTGCACCCTTGCCAATATGGTCACCCCCGGATATGCGTTCAGGCGGTTGCTTGGTGACCGTTCCCCGGTCTTCGCATTCCATCCGATTCTGGACTTCCGGTTGCCTCTCAGCGGAGGAGAGATCAGGAGCGTTGTAGCCGCTGGGTCGTTCGTTTGGGGCGTTCGGGGGGACTTCTCGTTCATGTTCTCGTTCGCGGACCACTATCAGGATAGCGGATATCAGTCCCCCATCAACTGTAGTAGAATGTACCCACGTGTAGCAGCATCCTCACGTCCATGAATTGGGGTTGAAGCATCCGACGCGTGAAGTCGTCGATCCCCACTCCTGTCTCGAAATGCAGCCCTAGAGCCCCATCTATCGTTTACAGCTGCAGCGTTGTGATCGATCTCATCAGTTGCTGGGTTCCACTGAACGGAACACACCTTCGGGTCCGATGTCTGGGGCCAGATCTGCGCTGGTGCTGGGGGCAGGGACTCCCAAAGATATCGGCTGTTGGGGAGGTTGACGAGATTTCGTAGACTTTTTGAACAACCACATTCTGGGACGAGACGGACAAGGTGTAGTCTCTTCAGCGCCAAACTTCCATGCCTCGCGGCCGGCTGCTATGATGCCGTTTGTTGGCTACTATGCCGCATAACTCCATCGAATTCAGACATCACTTCTCAGTGCAGGGGATGGGGAGTGCTGAGCCTTTTAATGGCCGTAACTCGACCGCGTTGCTGGAAGCCTCTTGTTGAACGCAATGAGGGGGAATCGTGGTCGGCGCCCATTCGTAAACCTAATGCCTGACCATAGTACACCTGGGGACCGGCAACCCACTGCCATTTTTTGCAAGTAACATTCCCGCGGAGGTTCACAAACTTAACAAAACCCACAAAACACGCGTCTCACTCAAAGTCACAACGTTGTTTAGGGCAGAACACAACGCACTCGCAGATGACTTTTGGATTTTATACACAATTCATGTCAAACGGTACAGAGGACAGGAACTTGAGATCGAACGCGTTTCTGGCCCTACATCAGAGGGGCAAAACATCTCTCGTGCTATCCACATCTACGCTTATCCCACGCGCCTGAAAAAAAAAACTTCCGACACTGAAACGTCACCGTCAGGCGTTTTACCTTGCCCAACACGACCCAGAGCGTTGGGAACAGGAGAGGAACATCTCCCTTTCTGAGTTTACACGAGGCTCGGTGTCGCAGAAGGGGAAGCAGAAACAAATAAAAAGGTGCTGGGGCATAGCCAACCGCAGGCAAGCCTGGTAATTGTCCGTGAGGATGAGCTACCAACTCACAAAACTCATAGGATGTCCACCCACTGGAGAAGATGTCGAATGGCACTCGAGATTGGAGGACCGCATTTCAAGGCTATATGGGGAAACGCAGAGATTTCGTGCAAAGACAATCCGTGCGCCAAAACACCGTTCCCGTGCGGTTGAAGCAGCCGCCTCGAAAGCCGTAAGTAAGTCCGAGGCACGGTCCAATGCTTGGAGAATCAAACGCCCCGCCAGTCGAATCGGAAACCAGGTTCGCGACCTGCCCCATTATCTGCACCAAAAGCTCTCTGCTGATCCTGCCCACTACCGCATGTACACCACCCCGATGGCGTCCATGGAGGACGGGAGCCACTCACCATGAGTCATTGAAATGCGCTGGCGTGCGTTGCGAGGGCATCTGTATTGAGGTTGGCGGAATAATCCATGCGTGATTCCGTGTACTTAGCGATTGCATCAATGAGGAATCAACAGTTCCCCACAGGATACTTGAGCACATATTGACTATTGATGGAGAGGAATAAGGAGAAGCAAGGGAAGAGGGAAGAAGCAGAGAGTTGTTCGGTTTCCCCTCGCCTTAAGCCGAAGAACGCTAGGACATCGGCACGCTTCCGGGCCGAGAGGGCTGACACCTACGGGAGATAGGCATTTGCCCCTCACTAATCATTCTGTGTCTGGTGAGCGGGAGCCACGCACAAGATGCAAACACCCAGCACTCCCGCAAATCAGAAGTGGTACGAAGGATGCAACTGCTCCGACAGAGGGGAACGATGTTTGGGATGCCCATTTCTCGCAATTCATACATTGAAAAACTTTCCGAAAGTGCTTCGAAAGATGTGGGACCTAGGTACCAATCCCGTCGACTTGACAGGACATCCGGTATGAGACACTAAGGTACTACTAGTTTATTTCGAGATGGTGGGTTTCCTGCGATGGACCCAACTCAATCTGTTACACGCGTGGTCTAGAGGTTGCCGGTCCCCAATACTGTCACATCGTGGATGGCTATGAAGGATGCTACGTACGTATCCATCCCCTACTTCTGTCGTACATAACCCTACATCTTTTTCCCTCGAGCCCAGCGCTCAGCAACTTTCACCATTAGCAGCGAGTCCGTGAACTCCGTCGCAGACGCGAGTTTCGGAGCACCAGTTTCGTCCTGGGTGGGCTTGAAAATGGATGCAAGAGGTTAGTATGAGCTCATCACTAACGGGCCGGTAGGCAAGTCGGCCATGTCAAAGCCACCCAACGTTCGTGAACGCCATCAGGTATATAGTCGGGGATCCGATCTAGTTGCACTGAACCTGAGCCCACAACCATTGGTGGACCTAACATTCGACAGGTTCGGATGACATCGGTGTTGTCGCACCCGAACAGCAGCTCGATGTGTTTGGACGGGCGAGCTTGAATTGTCCCGTCAGTGCGGACAAGGCCAAGAAGAAAGCTGGAAATGATGTAGAAAGGAGTTTCATCTGTGGTTGAGATCAAGACACCTTGACCTTACCGCACAAGGATCCCATCTCACCCAATGCGGCGTCCACAACCCTCATCACCTCAACGACCTTCTCATCTTCCCACCTCTCACCAGCCAGCTGTATTCAGACAGGTCAACCTCCCATCACGCCAGCGTCGTACCACCACCTCTTTCTACAGAGCAGCTTGTCCAACTCTTTGGATGGTGGGGTGTTGCTTCTGGTTGTCGTGGACCACTCCTTGGGCAGTGCGTTGAGCTCAGGGTCCACGCGAGTAACAGGTAGACTCCCAATAAGTCTGGGAAGTTATGGGACAGGGCCACCGTGCTGAGCAATAGTAAAATTTTGGTGGCGTAGGCTAGTCCATGTGAGATTAGCGCAGACAACCACACGCCTTCCGTGACATAGTTCGTCTCATCCTAGGCCCGTATCCCCGCTGCAGTTCCGCATTAGAACAAAATAAGAGGACCGCCAACAGAAGACGTACCGCTTGAAGCTGTGATACGTTGTTCCTCGTTGGACAGTTTACTGGTTGTGAGAGCGGAGTCTCTCTTATCGCCTCTTCCTTCTCGGCGCGTTTGGCATTGACAACGATTTTGTAGGGCATTTCGCCCGCCTGCCATGTTGCCTTGGAACAGCGATCGTAAACGAAACGAAGCTTGCGCTAGTTATAGATGCTGGTGGGCCGTCCAAAAACCTGTGCCAGGCACTGTTGAAGATCTCTCCCGTGTATGCTACGTTTCCTGACAATCTGCAGCTAATGAATAAAGGACAGAGATCCCGTACCGGGTCTTTCCCCGACGTTTCTTGGACATCCTGCTTAGGGGTTGTTGCCGTTCAGACGACAAGCAAATGTCGCCGGCGACGAATCCTCATCCCTCTCAAAACACATCCCACTCCGCCACGCTTCCCGCAGAGTCTCAGCCATGAAACGAACTACTGTCTATGCCATCCTTAGATGCATCTCTCCCTGACCTGAATCTTCGATCCTTCTCCCCAGTCTCAGTCCCTCCCACGTCCACATTTGTTCGTCAAGCCATTCCTGATGACACCGTCCCCCCGCATCCCTCTCCCTCACGTCCAAGTTACCACAGGTCCGCCCTTCCCTTACCCACTGATCCCCCGAAAGACCACGGAAAAGGCCTTGAGGACTGATGTTCGCAAACAGCTCCTTGAAAACCTCATAGTTGGTTTTCCCTGTCTGCCCAGCTGGTTAAGCCGCAGAGTATGCCACCCTGGAATAACCTCGACAATCAGGAGCGTCGCATTGAAGGGCCAGGAAGAAGCATTGGCAGCTTCCACTCGACCGGGTCACACATATGGCTCGTTTCGAGTAGAGGTCCCTGCCGCTCGTTGGGAAGTCGGTCATCAACTCCAGAAATTCTCCCGTGCAATAGTTATCTGGGTATCCAACAAGCCAGAACATTCTCGTCCTGATCATGCGTAATACATTGAAACAGTGCGAGCTGGCGATATACAAATAAGTGCTAGTTGAGATCGGAAAAATACATGGCTACTACTATCGATGCTAATGTCCGAAGTGGATGAGACGCGGTAGATAGTGGAGGATGGGGGGATGTGTGAGAGAGGAAGGGAAATGTTGATCGCGAGTCACCCTTCCAACTCTAGAATGACAGCCTCCAGTAATTGATGATGCAACAACGCAAGGAACCGCCCACTCCACATCCTATTGGTCGTATCCGACGACCGCCAAAGAGGGGGCAACCACAAGAGTCGCTTCCCACTGATGCCGAGTATCCACCCATCATTCATAATCTGGTAGCCACGAGAAGATAACCAGGGGGGCGTATTTGGTGGTTGGTTAGTTGGCCCTAGCTGCTCTAGCTTGGTGACACCGGACTCGCTGTCCTCGACGATTGTCAATCCGTATGCTCTGCCGTAATCTGTGATATACCAGACTTGGCGTCCGTCCGAGGTGAACCAGGGACGCCTGTCACCCTCGCCATGCATGGGCACGGATCCAAGACACCGTCCTGTAAGCACGTCGTGTAGGCGCAAGCGGGAAAAATAAGCGTCAAACACAGCCTCCACGATGGCAATGTTGCGGAGATTGGGGGATACCGATGCAAATTGCAACCGTCTGGTGGAAAGCTTTTCCGGGCAACTGATCATCGCCGTTCGAATACTATTGTTAACGTCCGCCTTCGGGTTGAGAATATTATCCCGTGTAGGTAAGTTCCAAGTGACGACCTTTTTGTGACCAACGGCAACGATGGTGCTCCCGGTCACCTTCTGACCATAAACCTTCATACCTGTGTCGGTGATTGACAGCGGGTCACCAGACGTAAGACCGAGAACATTGATAGTCTTGCCCTTCAATCGTGTGAGCGCCGCCAACATCTCATCCGGGGAGAATTCCACAACGAACCCCCGGCGGGTTTGCTTGGGGAAAAAGGAGGTGGGTGGATCCATTGTGCGCCATAGCTGGAGTACCGAATAACCGCACATGAAGATCGATTCTCCATTCGGAGAGATAAGTAGTTCGGAAGTCTTGATCTCACAATTAAGCTTCCGATGAAGGATATAGCCTGTGGGAGACTCCTTCCAGAGGTAAATTTCTGAAAGTCCTCCTCTGTGCATGAAGAAACGGCCATCAGAGGAGAAGGAAAACCCATGGGAGCGGCGAGCATATTCATTCAGGAGAAATTTGGAATGTCGAGCATCCCATACAAGAACTCTCCCCGAATGGGTGAATGCGAGTCGAGAGAGGGTAGGGTGGAAGAAATGTCCGTATGAGTTACGAAGAGAATCACCTGGGAGAGGCAGAGACTCAATCTCTGTTGGTGCATTCCTCGAGGCGAATCCGACCTCCCACGTCGTGATGGACCCTGACTTCGTGGCAGCGAATCGAAGACATTCACCATGAGTCCAGATATTGCGTATGACCCTTCCTTCGACCGAATGAGAGTATATGTGTGTGCCGGAATGGACATTGTAGGTGCAGATGGTGGAGGTGTCTGGCCTGTAGAATAAAGCTCCAAACATCATTCCACACGCAGAATATGTGATTGAGCGGCAATCTGTGCTATCACCGCATTGCTCCGGGGAGATGGCACTGACCAGAACACCCGTCTGAAGGTCCCAACTAATAAGTTTCCTTGGGTTGATGTTAAAACTAGTTAACAAACGAGCATCCTGAGAGAAAGTGTGTTCTTGAGTTCGACCCTCCGGGAATTCGAGGATGGTAAGTTGCTTGAGAGTCACTGCATCCAGGATTTCTGCCCTTGATCCACGGTTGGAAATCGCGATGAACCTGCCGCACGGTGACCACGTGGCAATCCTACCAAGAGAATATCCAGTTTCCATGGTCACAATAGCTGGATCCCACGAGACAGGTAGCCCATGCACAATTCTTGTCAACGGGTTGGCGTGTCGCTCGTACAGTCTCCGCACCATCGACTTTTGAGGGGATAGAAGAAGAGCCGAGTGATAGATGTGCGGGGCGGATTCTTCGATGACTTGGAAGAACCCTGTCACAAAGCGAAAACAGTCGCTGGCGAGTTCAAGAACTTGTGGCGCCTGGATCCAGTCTCAGAAAATTTTGGCAAGACATCAAGGGTGAAAACGTGACACACCTCCAACCACTTTGTAACCAGGTCCAATGCGTCAACCGCCTCCCTTGCGGCACCGAGGACGCTAAGCACTTCCAGCCAGAACACGAACTTGTTTTCCAGGAACCGATGGAGGGCAGAGGTAATCTCGGGTGTTCGGACCGTGTGCTCATTGATGAGGTGCTTGTGCCACGACTTGCAGGCATATTGCAAAGCCGAGTTGATGTATCGCTCGGTCCTCTCGCGCAGGTTGGGGACTTCGGAGTTCGTAACAGCGTCCGGGAGCCTGCACATGTTCTTCTCCAGCGTTCGATTCATTAGGTTGAGGCAGCTGATCAGGAGTTCCATGTGATGATTGGGAGGAGGAACACGAAACCTCTGGTTAACGCACCGGGCTGGATCGACGATGAAGTCGGGAAACGACTTGTGGAAGGACCGAACAGGCTGATCGGTGTCCTCCTGGAGGGTGAGGAGTGAGTGAATTGACGACAAGGGGGGAAGTACATCCTCGGCATCGTAGCCCAGGAGTGTACCGATGGTGGATGGAGAAAGGGGATTCGCAGCCAGGATCACAACACCGAGTACAGACCGGACCTTGGGATCGTCCTCTGGGTCGTCGTCACCGAAAGCCTCCTGAAGAATCGACATGTAGAGTGAATCGAGTGTCGTGTTCGGCTTGAATTTTGTCTTCCCTTCGTGCGCAGTGCTCTTCGGTAGCTGTAGGAGGCGATCGAGCTATTTCTTGGGATTGTTGTTCTTGTGATCGATGAACTTGATCGTTGCCACGGCATAGACAAACAGCCCCGCTGCCCGCTCACAAAGCAGGTTCAGCTGCTCTTTAGTTGGCCAGCCATCTAATCCACCTTGGCGATCTGCGATTTCCAGGAAACTGCGTCTGAATAACAGTCGTATGTCGCCGCCGACTCGACTTGGCTCGACCTCATGGAGGACGAACACGTCGGTCGCTTCTGCCAACAGCGGGAGTCCAAAGCCTCTCCGGATCCGGGGCTCTGGACGACCAGTAAGGAAGAACTTGACCTTGGGGATCTCCGATACGGACTGCCCGAGGACGGTCAGGATCGCTGAAGCGGGTTCCACGTCCTCGCATTCGTCCAGGGCGTCGATCACAATCACGGTCGAGATGGAGGATTCCTCGAGGGGCTCGACGATCAACTTTTTCATCTGGTTGTACAGGGACTCGTCGACGATTTCTGGATCCGAGTGCACCAGCGGGACAAAGATCGATCGGAACTCGGTATACCTACGTGCGAGCTGAACGGCGATGGTGGGGAAAATGAAGTGGAGATCCCTCCGATCCTC